>CALYLW010002476.1:0-46689 GCA_944989445.1 Ampullaceana balthica
TAATTTAAAATAGAGTTTTTTTTTGGTCAAAAGCCCAAGTAACTTATGTGATAAATATTAAACATCTAGTTTGTGCTGCGGCGCCGTGGCGCCTGCGGCGCCCCCTTTTTTTAAGGGCGCCTGCGGCGCCCACCTTTTTCAAAAGCCAAACTAACCTGTCCTTGTATGATAAATACGTAATATTAAACTTTCTAAAATGTACACAAAGTATTTTATAATGTTTTTTTTTATAATTTTTTTTTAAATTATATTTTTTTATGTCAAAAGCCTAGTAACTTATCCTTGTATGATAAATACGAAATATTCCTGAAAATTAAACAAAGCATTTATATAGATCTAATAATTTTTAAAGTGCTAATCACCACACGATTTTTAAACTAATTTTAGAAAGCAGTGCACCAAATTACTGCACCAAAGAATAACTATTTGATTCAATCAGCACTGCTTACAACGCAAATTTTTAAAAAAGCAGAGTGATGTCCCTCAGCGTTAGGCTACATAATTGAGCGTAAATATATATATAATTTGAAAATATCGAAGGTTTCTTGTAGAATTGGATAGAGTTTTAACTCAGTGATCTTTAAAATCATATTGGATGTGGACTGTTCATGGACGAGAGTTAGAAAGTGTTTGGACTTCACTCAGATTGTAATTGAAATTTTAACGGGTCTTAAGTGAGATGGGACTTACTTTGACTTGTAATTGAGTTGTAACGGGTCTTAAGAGAGTTGCGACTTACTTTGACTTGTAATTGAGCTGTAACGGGTCTTATGTGAGGTAGGACTTACTTTGACTTGTAATTAAGTTGTTGCGGGTCTTAAGTGAGATGAGACTTACTTTGACTTGTATTGAGTTGTAACGGTTCTTATGTGAGGTAGGATTTACTTTTACTTGTAATTGAGTTGTAACGGGTCTTAGGTGAGGTGGGACTTACTTTGACTTGTAATTGAGTTGTGTCTTAGTTGAGTTGGGACTTACTTTTACTTGTAATCGAGTTGTAACGGGTCTTAGGTGAGTTGGGACTTAATTTGGCTTCTAATTAAATTGTAATAGGTTTTAAGTTAGTTGGAACTTACAATGACTTGTAATCGAGTTGTAACTGGTCTTAGGTGAGATGGGACTTACTTTGACTTGTAATTGAGTTGTAACGGGTCTTATGTGAGGTGGGACTTACTTTGACTTGTAATTAAGTTGTAACAGGTTTTAAGTGAGTCGGGACTTACTTTGACTTATAATCGAGTTGTAACTGGTCTTATGTGAGATGGGACTTACTTTGACTTGTAATTGAGTTGTAACGGGTCTTAGGTGAGTTGGGACGTACGTTTACTTGTAATTGAGTTGTAACGGGTCTTAGGTGAGGTGGGACTTACTTTGACTTGTAATTAAGTTGTAACGGGTCTTAGGTGAGTTTGGACTTACTTCGACTTGTAATTAAGTTGTAACGGGTCTTAGGTGAGTTGGGAATTTATTTTACATGTAATTGAGTTCTAACGGGTCTTAAGTGAGTTGGGACGTACTTTGACATGTAATTGAGTTGTAACGGGTCTTAGGTGAGTTGGGACGTACTTTTACTTGTAATTGAGTTGTAACGGGTCTTAGGTGAGTTTGGACTTACTTTTACTTGCAATTGAGTTGTAACGGGTCTTAAGTAAGGTGGGACTTACTTTGACTTGTAATTAAGTTGTAACAGGTTTTAAGTGAGTCGGGACTTACTTTGACTTGTAATCGAGTTGTAACTGGTCTTATGTGAGATGGGACTTACTTTGACTTGTAATTGAGTTGTAACGGGTCTTAGGTGAGTTGGGACGTACTTTTACTTGTAATTGAGTTGTAACGGGTCTTAGGTGAGGTGGGACTTACTTTGACTTGTAATTAAGTTGTAACGGGTCTTAGGTGAGTTTGGACTTACTTCGACTTGTAATTAAGTTGTAACGGGTCTTAGGTGAGTTGGGACGTACTTTGACATGTAATTGAGTTGTAGCGGGTCTTAAGTGAGTTGGGACTTACTTTGACTTGTAATTGAGTTGTAACGGGTCTTATGTGAGTTGGGACTTACTTTGACTTGTAATTGAGTTGTAACGGGTCTTATGTGAGTTGGGACTTACTTTGACTTGTAATTGAGTTGTAACGGGTCTTAAGTGAGTTGGGACGTACTTTGACATGTAATTGAGTTGTAACGGGTCTTAAGTGAGTTGGGACTTACTTTGACTTGTAATTGACATTTTTTCAGAGCCTATGTGCCACGGTAAGCATTACTTTACTTATAACCAGTATAATTAGTTCTCTACAAATAATATGAGGTTTTCCCGATTGTGAAATAATTAACGAAATATTGTAAGATTTTGGCAAGTCAATGCAATCTTGTGTGGTTGCTGTAGACATGAGTTTTGTCAAAGTCGCTTGTTTGAACATTTTTTGTCTTTTAGTTCTCGATAAGAAGATACATTCCAATCATGTTTACCACGATGACTTTTATTAACATGCTATTGTTGTCTGGATGAGTATATAGCTTGAGGATTACATAGATTTATTATTTTAGTTTTGTTTTTCTTTCTTTTATGCTATAACCGCCAGGCCACGCTCTAAGGACAAGGCGAACTTGGCA
Organism: Ampullaceana balthica; assembly: GCA_944989445.1. Classification (NCBI taxonomy): domain Eukaryota; kingdom Metazoa; phylum Mollusca; class Gastropoda; family Lymnaeidae; genus Ampullaceana; species Ampullaceana balthica. The sequence goes on from CALYLW010002476.1 coordinate 2,606, forward strand.
ACCGACTTGGGCCCAACGCTTTTCAGGGCCCCACAAGGGCCCCACGCTTTTCAGGGCCCCACGCTTTTCATGGCCCCACTCTTTTCAAAGCCCCACGCTTTTCAGAGCCCCAGGCTTTTCAGGGCTGCTTTGACTAATCAGTTTTACTACTTTTTACAATTTTACTACTATTACGTAATGCTTGTTGTTTTTATAACAACAATAACAAGAAATTTTTTATATTTATTTTCTCTGGATTAAATAATTAGCAAAATAGCTTAAAAATATAATAAAATATTTTATTAACCTAAAATCCTAGTTCCAAAAGTATTTTTCCTAGATCAAATAAGTAAACATTTATGGATTCAGGAGAACATATTAAATAAGAAGACGCCATTTTCAGGGGTTTAACTTGCTTTAGTAAATGATCAACAAATGTATTTCCCTTATTTAATAACAATTTTGATTTAAAGTCACCCCCGGTCCTCATAGCTCGCTTATATATATTCTATTTTGTTTCATGCTAATCACTAATTCATTAATTTCCCCTATTCCACTTTATATCGAACCAAGGCTAAAGACGCGAGACCCATGCTAAAAATTGCGTTTCTAAGTATATTAAAATAATGAGAAAATAATTAAATTACTTAGATTGTTTTACTCTATATCAGCATTGACACATTGATAATAACCGCTTATTGTATTTAATAGGGTAAAACGCCGCATTGCGGCATATAAGTGATGACGAACAAATCGATGTACAGTAACATTATAAATACATGATAAGAGGTAAGACTGTAAGACATGTCATGATATAAAATACACATCTAGACTAGGGTGCTTCTAAGTTATGCAAAGATATTCACCTGAGCACCCTAGTCTTATAGTCATGGCGAAAAACGAGATAATCGATTTCACTTACAATTTAACGTTACTGTCTCATTTTAAACTTTTGCATTGTCAGAAATTTGGAACTAAAGATCGCTTCTGACTGTGTTTTTTCAAATTTTAAATTTATTTTCTACTTTTTAGTGCATTTCGAATAGAAGACTTGTTTTTAAAAAGTGTTTTGATATATATTTTTATTTTCTACGATTTAGTTTACGCCATTTACAGTAAGTGCAAAGCCAGCTTACCTATTGACTATAAATCCCTTATATATAAGACATAACTCGTGAATGTTCATTCTCTTTTGGGTCGAGCCGCTAGGCTCTTAAGACCCGGTTCATTTTATCGCAAGCGAGCCTCATCAAGCGGGCATCGCCGTAGAGGTAATCCTCTGCAGGTACCGTTACTTCACCTTCCAAATCCCCGCACAGCTCGGGGCACTCTTCGAGTACGTGGGCCACCGTCTCTTCTGGGTGGCCACACAGCCGACAGGCCAGTTCCCTTCTGGTGTTAAACTTGTACAGGTAGCTTCGTGTGGGACAATGTTCAGTTCTCATTCTAGTTATGAGCGTCTGATTGCTACGTCCAATTTTCCACCAGGAATCGCTTTTGCTCGGTCGCGGCATGTACTGGAATACTTTTCTGGCCGTGCTTCCAGATGCCCAGCCCTGGAGCTATTTTTCTCGGAAATGGTCCTTAAGCCACGATCTGACCCCCAGCTGGGTCATCGGGCGATCGGGTTGGGGCTGAGCTGAACCTTCTCTCGCTAACTTATCGACCCTGTCTAAATGAGGCTCGCCACTGTGCCCAGTGATGTACTGAAGGACTACTTTTCCGCCTCGTGCCAGGATTTCACCTACTGTTTCCAAAATGACACTGACCGTTTTCGTCTCCAGAGAGGATCGACCCACAGTCTCGAGCGAAAACCGTGAGTCGGTGAAAACTACGACGGTCGGGAAAACCTTTCTTCTTGCTAGACGTCGGCGCACTTCCTTCAAACCCTTGCAAATCGCCTCCAATTCGGCGTCATGACTACTGTATGCAGATCCGCACGGCCCTGACAGTTCGATACTATCAGGTCCAGGTTGAGGGTATTGAATTAGTACACCGTATCCACTTCTGCCATCCTTGAAACGCGAGCCGTCCGTAAAGACTTTTACCACGCTGTCGCCATAAGCTTCGATTGTCTTCAGAATCTCGTCTCGCTGGAGCTCGACGGGACTGGCTTTCGTCACCGCTGTATTTGCCAGTGTCAAACGTAGTTCAGGCAAGTACGAGCTTACATGTGGTCCTCGAGCAGTGACCAGTCGCATGCGTTCCCTGTGCTTGGGTATGGGGACTGAGTCTTCTAGTTCGTAGACCGTATCCATGAAGGATGGTCTTTTCAGTCGGGTCCTCTTTACCCATCGGTCTTGTAATTGGAAGCAGGGTTCGTCATGCTCCAACCTACGGTATCGCTCCACCGTGGTCATGATTGCCTTTTCTCGCCTTATCGCCAGGGGTTCTACGTTTGACATAATTTCTACAGCGGCTGTGGGTGTCGTACGCAACGCCCCGCATACAAACCGTAGAGCTTGGTTTTGTATTCGGTCCAGACCCTCTAGAGCCGTACGGCTCGCGAAGGCCTGGACCGGGAGGCTGTAATCAATGGCACCCCTCATAACTAAAAGTAGTGATTATGTTTAAACACGACATTTACTGACTGAAACACAATTACCTCCCCTGGGTTTAAAACCGGGCGTAGGGACGGTAAGGGGTGTGAACATACTCGGTCGTCGTCAACGCGTGAACTAGGCACGTGAAAGAATCATAAACAAATGTTCGGATAGTCCGATCGGTTAAACTTACAAAGGGAATTAATATAAGACTATTAATAATATAAGACTAATAATAATATAAGACTAGTAATAATATAAGACTAATAATAATATAAGACTAGTAAAAATAACATCACTCAGTGCAGAGTCGTGACTCGTTGTGGGACCAGGAGGTGGGTCAAGACAGATATTAAGAAATTTAAGGTCCGTATGTTAAACTAATTTTAAATGACACTAAAACTAGTTATGCCAGTTTTTTAACCACGTTTTATTAACTCGCTTTCGTTCCTGTGGATTTGTCCAAGATTTTTTCAAATCTGCCAACGTAAAATTTAACCACTTCGAATGGTTCTAGAGATCTGAAAATTTTACCACAGATAGATCTTAGATGACAATGCATTGTATCAAAAGTTCAGATCGATCGAATGTATCGTTAGTAAATTATTGAACTTTTTAGTTTATCTATAGTCTATATATAGCATCTGTAACAGTCTGCTTTTGTTGACATCCGTGAGTTCACCCCGTGACCATATCACAATGTTTTTAAAATTTTCGGCGGGCGCTTGTGAGGTGTTTGGTAAACTAAATAGAGGTAAAAAATATTTTTAAAAAACACGTTTTTATAAGCGGACTAAAAAGAAGAAAATAATTTAAAACTTATAAGTTCAAGTACTTTGATTTAATATGACTAAAAACGTGGGGCGGGTGTTTGGTATCAAAATTAAAGATTTCTATTTTTGAAGGCAAGAGAGAGATCTATAAGTGAGAGTATGAGTGAGCTGAAAATATGTTATCCCTCATAAGCGCCCGCCCCACGTTTTTAATCATATTAAATCAAAGTACTTGAACTTATAAGTTTTAAATTATATTCTTCTTTTTAGTCCGCTTATAAAAACGTGGCTTTTAAAAATTTTCTTTTTTTTACTTCTATTTATTATCTACGTTTGAACGTGAAATTAACGTATTGGGTCACACTAACACTAGCTATCCCACTGTTTGACCGTGAAATTAACGTATTGGGTCACACTAACACTAGCTATCCCACTGTTTGACCTCATTGTTTATTGTATGTCTGAACTGTGTGCACGGCGTTGTGTGGTCTCGTTGTTATTCTAACAGTAATCTCCGTTAATTAGTTTTTCTAAAGCAACATTTCCGGTGTAATTGTCTACTCTTACCAATTGATGGAACCGTCTCGTTCAAGAGTTACATATTCTGGATTCTCATCAACTTAGCTTTCAAGATATTTCAAAGGTTAAATCAATTTATTTTCAATTTTGGTTTCACTGTATTCTATTTTTAGGCATGTTTAAATACAACTGATGTTAAAAGTATTAAACTAAAACAATATAAAATATAAACAATAAACCCCAATACATCAGCTGACCGCATTAAAATGATCGAAATTTTATTAGTAGGCTGCGGCGAAAAAAGATTAGGAAATGTAACGGGTCAGTTAATCTCCTATATAAGCCAGAATTGTTGGTAGCTTCTTTTAAATTTAAATTTCAATTCATCATTTATTGTTATTTCAATCAGTTCTCCTTGTAGCTGTGGATATTATTGTGTGCTTGCACTTGAAAAAAATCCAAATTCCAATCGTGTGTTTTCATGTTAAAAATAATTTCAAACAGTTGATTAAAATCTGAATGAAAATCATCCAACTGCTGGCAAAAAGAAAGTATTTCTTCATCTCTTATTTCTGCTCCAGATAGTATTTGGAACTGGCTGAATTCTATGGGTCCAAAATTATTTTTTTACATAAAATTGTTCATCACACAAGCAGAAATGGCATATTTTAAATAAAAGTTCAATTAATTCATCATTTTGGAGCGAAGATAAATTTAATTAAATTTTGAAACAATTTCGTCAGTTAAGACATGTAACTTTTGGATTGAATTAAATTGGATCGTTATGAATCACGCAAGACATGCAACACTGAGTTAAATAGTTTAAGAAACATTTCTAATTAGACACCCTTGACAACAGACGAACTTCTGTATGAAGCAGCAAACTATTAAATTCTTCATCCTCTTAATACAAAACTGTGTAAATAACATGTCAGTCAATGATTAACTTTTTATTATGTCGATAGATTTTAATTAAATATTTTAATGACCTGTGTGGGCATGCACTTAAATGTGTGGCAACTAGATGTTGACGATGGATGATACAGGCATGCACTTAAATGTGTGGCAACTTTTGTTTGTTTGGCTTCCTTATGTCTCTTGAGACGACGGAATATTCTGTGCTCCTGTAGGATTTACGCACGTGATCTTGCAGCTTCTGCTGTTGCTGTACAAACCCACTCGCGAATGGCAGCCTTTGCTGCACTTCTGACACTGAAAGGTAGTGCTAGTGGATGGCTGAATTGCTCTGCTTTTCCTCTTTAGGCGAGTTTCATCTGCGACCTGTTGCAGGTTTCTTTCTCCTGTTTCTAGCCCAGTGGTCAATGCCTGTCTCCAACTGCACCTGTCCCCAGCGAGTTCCTCCCAGCTATTTATGTCAATGCCAATGGCTTTGAGGTCTCTCTTGCACACATCTTTGTAACGGAGGTGAGGCCTGCCTGTGGTCCTCTTTCCTTTGGCTAGCTCAGAATAGAGGATGTCCTTTGGGATTCTGCCATCCTCCAATCTGCGCACATGTCCCAACCACCTAAGCCGACGCTGGCGAAGAAGAGTTGTCATGCTTTGGATTTTTGCCCGGTGTAGCACCTCATTGTTGGTGACATGGTCCTGCCAGGTTATTCCCAGGATACGCCGAAGACAGCGCATGTGGAAAGCGCTCAATCTCCTTTCTTGTCTGGAGTATAGGGTCCAGGATTCACTGGCATAAAGGAGAGTGCTTAGCACACATGCCCTGTAAACAGGGTGTTGATGGTCAGCTTTTTGTTGCTCCATACTCTTTTTGAGAGCCTGGCCATAGTTGTGGAGGCCTTGCCGATCCTTACGTCTAGGTCTGAATCAAGGGACAGGTTGTTGGTGATGTTGGAGCCAAGGTATGTAAAACGTTCCACGGCCTCAAGTTGGCAGCCATCGATGGTGATGTTGGGTGGGTCAGCGTCTTGAGCCATCACGTTGGTCTTTTTGAGGCTGATGGTTAGTCCGAAGTCCCTGGCGGCCTTGGCAAAGCGGTCCATCAGGCTTTGCAAATCAGCTTCGTTGTGAGTTGCAATGGCAGCGTCGTCTGCAAAAAGCAAGTCCCTGATGACCGTTTCACGGATCTTCGTCTTTGCCTTCAGCCTGGCCAGATTAAATAGTTTGCCATCGGAACGTGTATGAAGATAGATCCCCTCGGTTGAGGATCCAAAGGCATGTTTCAACAGGCAGGCAAAAAAGATGCCAAAGAGTGTCGGGGCGAGGACGCAGCCCTGTTTGACTCCACTGAGGATATCAAATTGAGAGGAAGTTGAACCGTCATACTGCACCGTGCCTTTCATACCATCGTGGAATGACTGTACAATACTAAGCAGTTTTGGTGGGCAGCCAACTTTTGCCAAGACTGTAAACAGACCATCTCTTCTGACCAGGTCAAAAGCCTTTGTTAAATCGATGAAGGCCAGGTAAAGGGGCATGTGTTGCTCTCGGCACTTTTCTTGAAGTTGTCTTAAAGAAAAGATCATGTCGATTGTTGACCTTTCTGCCCGGAAACCGCACTGTGATTCAGGATATACTCTTTCAGCAAGTCTTTGCAGTTTATTTAAAACAACGCGTGCAAAGACTTTACCCACGATGCTAAGGAGAGAAATGCCTCTGTAGTTGTTACAGTCACTTCTGTCTCCTTTATTTTTATACAGCGTGATAATATTGGAATTTCTCATATCCTCTGGTACAGCTCCTTCTTCCCAGCACTGGCAGAGGAGGCCATGCAGGTGTTCCAGCAATACACTACTGCCGCACTTGATGATCTCTGGTGGTATTCCGTCCTCACCGGGGGCCTTGGCTATTGGTAATCGCTCAATAGCTTCTAGATGGCAACTAGATGTTGACGATGGGTGATACAGGCATGCACTTAAATGTGTGGCAACTAGATGTTGACGATGGCTGATACAGGCATGCATTTAAATGTGTGGCAACTAGATGTTGACGATGGGTGATACAGGCATGCACTTAAATGTGTGGCAACTAGATGTTGACGATGGGTGATACAGGCATGCACTTAAATGTTTGGCAACTAGATGTTGACGATGGGTGATACAGGCATGCACTTAAATGTGTGGCAACTAGATGTTGACGATGGGTGATACAGGCATGCACTTAAATGTGTGGCAACTATATGTTGACGATGGCTGATACAGGCATGCACCTAAATGTGTGACAACTAGATGTTGACGATGGGTGATACAGGCAAGCACTTAAATGTGTGGCAACTAGATGTTGACGATGGGTGATACAGGGTACTTTGAATACTTTTGGCGTCTCATTTTTTAATAGTCAAGAAAACCCTTGTAGCGCCCTACCATCACTGGAGCATCATCTGTGACTATCGATACGATAAAACTTAGATGCTTTTCTTGATTTAAAAAAAAACAACCTCATCCAATAAATGAAATATTAATTCTCTTTTAGTATTCAGTTTTTTAAAAATTGTACGAATACATATTCTGTGGAATTTGTTTCTTCCTTTGGTAACCGCTTGTATGCTAAAAATATTGTCCAATTTCCTGGAAATGATCTAACTGAATAGAAAATGAGATGTTATTAAATAGCTACACAATGAATCTACAACATCCTCAGCAATTTCATTAATTCTTCTTTACAGTGTATTTTTGCTGAGCCACATTTTCTTGTTAATATCAGATACTGGCTTGTGTATCTCAGTGCGTATTACTTCACTTACAACCGGTATAATTAGTTCTCTACCAATAGTATGAGGCTTTTTTCGATTTGACAATCATTAACGATATATCGTATGAAGCCAGCAAGCCATAGCCATCTTGTGTGGTTGCGGTTGAAATGATTTTTGTCAAAGTCAGTTGTTTGAATATTTTTTTTTAAACTTTAAGATTTCGAAAAGAGAATAAATCCTTTTTCTTTTTTATCACCATGAATTTAAGTAAAATGTTCTTGTATCATGGAATGCTTTATAGCTTCAAAGATATATACATCTAATTTTCTAAATGCTTTCTTCTTTATTTAATGCTATCACCACCTCTTTAAAGTTCTTTTCCGCCCCCACCCCCTTTTAAACTGCGTCACCGCACCCCATGGATCGCTACAGCGCCCACCATTATGCAAAGCCATAAGGGAATAAAATGAACTAGCCACAAGAATTTGTTTACATCAAGCTCCGTCTGTACTGGTGGTGGTAGAAACCTAACAATTCATTGAAATGTTATCCCTTATTAAAGAGATCGAAGTAAAGTGGCATGCCACTTATATAAACTGAATTTTATCGCTAAGGAGTATATAATTGGCTTTCATCGAATAGGCAAGGAAAAGACATGACGGTAAATGCATTAAATTTATAGTTGTATTAATTTTAGATAACTAGTTTTCTAAAAATGTATTTTTCCTTTGAGTCAAATAAAATGTATACATCTTATTTATGTACCTGCAATACAAACTGTAAGCGATACAAATAAATTAATATTATGTCGTATAGACTTAAAGATTGCAATTTTAACGAAGTTAAAGAAAATAATATTATATTCTTCTCATTGATACCGCTGCTTAAGTTGTCTCAATTACAATCTCATATTAACTATGTTTATAGCGGTGCTTTTTAGTGCGGCGTGCATAGAAAATTTTGTGTAATTGTACTTCAGATATTAAAATATATCATATTTTAATGTGCACATTTCCCCTTAAATGTTTTATGCGAGTTCTAACTTGGGTCAATGATTTCATTTCCATTAAAATATGCTGAATGGATTTTTTTCTAATGTATTATTGAATTTACTGGCTTAACAAAAATAACAATCAAAAGACATGATCAAACTAAAATACAACACTAAGTATCAGAAAACTCTAACATTCATACAAAACTAGAAATCAGAACAACAAACTGAGAGACAACACTTACAATCAAAAAATTATTACATACAGACCGGCAATACTACCAAACAGACACATTTTTAAAAACAGACAATTCTAACATCCTTATTATTTATTGAATTCAAATTATAAGAAAAATCTGACGTAAAAAAACTGAAAGAAATTAGATAATGGCCAATCAGCGTTCATTGATAATAAGTTATAAAAGCCGATGCATGAAAATAATTCTTCTCTTTTGGACAAGTCCGGACCTGGAGATTTGGTCACCCGCAACGATCTTACATGGTTGTGTGAAAAATAAGCACACAACTTCACGAGACACAAGATCGGCACTTCGAGTTCTACTCGGTTTTTGGCTTCCCTGCTTTTTTGGTTAACATCTACCAGTAGTCCATCCACGTTGACAGTCATAGTTCACTGCTTGACCACTGGACTCCATCCAACACTCCCTTACTGTTAAGTTACATTGCCGTTTTGGAACTACGCCTTTGTGACACTGGAAGCCCATACCTCACACCCGTACTGTTACATTGCAGTATTGGAACTACGCCCATGTGACCACTGCTCGCCCATCCGTCACTCCCTTACTGTTTGTTATATTGTCGTATTGGAACTAGGCCTCTGTGACAAATGGAGACCAAACAACGTGTCGTCATCCAGTCTGTGTCGTAAAGTTCAACTGGTTCAACAGACGGGATTCTTTCCCCTACCCTGTATTATACACACAAGGAGCGCCACGTATTTCTGCACTATGTTTGTAGCTTCATTTACAGCTGAAGCGGAACGGTATTTTCTCTCACGTGGATTCACGCAAAAGAGGGGGGGGGGCAGCTATCCAGCGAAATGGTCTACAACTGCACGTCTACATGACACAGCAAGATCTTCAGGCGCCGCTAGACAGATATACCGCTCCCCTAAAGAGGTAGATCGTACAAGAAGATACAAATTAAAGTATTTACACGGATATGCTTGATGTGGCAGGCATAGGAATGATTATATAGGCTAAAAAGGATAAAGATTTGATCATTTATTGTTAGGGATTACGTTCATATTACATTTTTAAAATGTGTAATTAAAAGGAATTTAATTGTTTCAATAGTTTCATTTATTTGCGCAAAATCTCTTATGTCCCTTGTGTGTGTCTGGATTGTCACAATATTCACTTTACCCCCAGACACGAGTATCCTCTCTTTTCAGCACAACATAAATTTTTTAAAATCATGTCATAGAGCGTCAATTAAACATTTTAGTTGTATATATATATATATATAAAATCATTTACAGCGAACAGGATGAATAGTGACAAAAATTGTTTAAATCGATCTCAGTCTACACTGGTTTTAGGAGAATCGTGGTAATTCATTGAAATGTTATCCCTTATTAAAGAGATCGAAATCAAGTGGCGTGCCACTAAGATAAACAAATCGTTTTCAGAGTGAGATAGTGAACGGTTGTAATTCCGTCAATCCAGCATGCTAATACGTAACAGAAAATGTATTTAAATATTTATTTTTCTTAGTTTGAAATAAATAGGATTATAAAATATTGTGTGTCTAGGAATTAAATATTTCTATACATTACATTGACTTAGATTGAATACAAAGGGGAAAAAATACAAATAAGTAACACAATGTCACATAGACTTGTAGATTGCAATTTCACAGAAGTTAAAGAAAATAATATAATGATCCACTCGTTAATCATGTCGCTTAAGTTGTATCAATTACAATCGCATTTTATGTATTTCGATAGCGGTGCTTTTTAGTGCGGCGTTCATAGACAATACAATTCCATTGCGCGTCAGATATGAAAATAAAACGATTTTTAATTTCTAAATTGTTTCTTTTATGTATATCTGAATTCACACTTGGATCAAACAATGATTGTATATCCATTTAAATATATGCTGAAAGTGTTGTTTTCTAATTTATTATAGATTTAACTGGCAAAACAACACTAACAATATCAGAACACAATCAAAATGACAGACAACACTAACAATATCAGAACACAATCAAAATGACAGACAACACTAACAATATCAGAACACAATCAAAATGACAGACAACACTAACAATATCAGAACACAATCAAAATGACAGACAACACTAACAATATCAGAACACAATCAAAATGACAGACAACACTAACAATATCAGAACACAATCAAAATGACAGACAACACTAACAATATCAGAACACATCAAAATGACAGACAACACTAACAATATCAGAACACAATCAAAATGACAGACAACACTAACAATATCAGAACACAATCAAAATGACAGACAACACTAACAATATCAGAACACAATCAAAATGACAGACAACAACTAATAATTTCAGAACACAATAAAAATGACAGACAACACTAACAATATCAGAACACAATCAAAATGACAGACAACACTAACAATATCAGAACACAATCAAAATGACAGACAACACTAACAATATCAGAACACAATCAAAATGACAGACAACACTAACAATATCAGAACACAATCAAAATGAAAGACAACACTAACAATATCAGAACACAATCAAAATGACAGACAACACTAACAATATCAGAGCACAATCAAAATGACAGACAACACTAACAATATCAGAACACAATCAAAATGACAGACAACACTAACAATATCAGAACACAATCAAAATGACAGACAACACTAACAATATCAGAACACAATCAAAATGACAGACAACACTAACAATATCAGAACACAATCAAAATGACAGACAACACTAACAATATCAGAACACATCAAAATGACAGACAACACTAACAATATCAGAACACAATCAAAATGACAGACAACACTAACAATATCAGAACACAATCAAAATGACAGACAACACTAACAATATCAGAACACAATCAAAATGACAGACAACACTAACAATATCAGAACACAATCAAAATGACAGACAACACTAACAATATCAGAACACAATCAAAATGACAGACAACACTAACAATATCAGAACACAATCAAAATGACAGACAACACTAACAATATCAGAACACAATCAAAATGACAGACAACACTAACAATATCAGAACACAATCAAAATGACAGACAACACTAACAATATCAGAACACAATCAAAATGACAGACAACACTAACAATATCAGAACACATCAAAATGACATACAACACTAACAATATCAGAACACAATCAAAATGACAGACAACACTAACAATATCAGAACACAATCAAAATGACAGACAACACTAACAATATCAGAACACAATCAAAATGACAGACAACTCTAACAATATCAGAACACAATCAAAATGACAGACAACACTAATAATTTCAGAACACAATCAAAATGACAGACAACACTAACAATATCAGAACACAATCAAAATGACAGACAACACTAACAATATCAGAACACAATCAAAATGACAGACAACACTAACAATCAGGCAACTTTTGCAGGCAGCCAGACAACACAAACAGACAACTTTACATACTTACAATACTAACTCTTAGACATCTCTGACATTTAGGAAAAACAAACACTCTGCCATCTCTGACTGATAGAAAACCTTAACAATCAGATCAATCTTATAGACAGACAACACCAACCATCAGACAAATCTAAGAGACAGGCAACCCTAATAATAGTAGACATCCTAAGACTGACAGACATCAATACAAATCAGACTATTCTTACAATCAGGACAGACAACAATAACGTGTACATTAGTTTCTGACATTTTTATGAGAATTATTAACAGACAGAGATAACCCATATCACACCAGCTTTTTACATTTACCAAAATCAATTGTCTTCTAATTACCTCATTGAGCAACATATTGTGATATTTTATTAAAGTGTAAGAGAATTGTATTACATAATTATATATTTGACTTAGTACCAGAGCTAGATCACCCACAGCGCACGTTCGTCATTGTTTACAGATCAACCACATCGCATATTTGTCATTGTTTAAAGATCAACTCACAGCATAGCTAGTCAAAAGACGGGTAATTCACGTCCTAGTAAGTGTCACTTTTAAATTTAAACTGCATTATTGTACATTTATGTAATTATGCTTTATATGACTCGAACGTTACCATTAAAATTCTATCAATGTTAATTAAGTTGATAACTCTCAGCAGAGTTCCGTTGTCTGGGACATCTGTGAATATCTAACCATACAATTTAAATAAGTAGTTTTTATAAACCTTACAAGTTTACATTTCTGTCGGTGAAAAATGTAACAGACAACAATAACAAGGTTGTCATTGCCAGGGCGGGGGTGGAAGATAAGCATCCATTCCTCTAGAAATGCCCTAAAAGGCTTGCGTCTCTTAATGCCTCTGTCAAACAAAATCCACCTCCTGGCCTTCTCGCGTGGCTCACACAAAAGCCCGGCGGACCATGTTTCTACTAACAGGAGAAGGGATGAAGGCGGTCAACTGGCGCCTCAAAACCCAGTAGCTTCGGGTAGATGAGACTCGTTAACCATGGTCGGTAGCTCATCTAGGAGATGGAAACTCTTATTCTAAACCTCCGCTGCCTTGCGGCTAAACCCTCATGGGAAACGCTAGGGGAGTAAACCCCGACAGAAAATCAGGAAATGGAGCTCCTAAGGCGGTCTGCTACTGAAACAAATTGCATTCCGCCAGCTCCTGCGACGCGAATGGTGCCAATTCTTATCGACATTAGTCGTTCCATTGGATCCACCATTGGCGTGGAGAGGGGGATCTGCTGTTTGGGCAGCAGCTGGTTCTCTATAGTAACACGCCCAGGCTTTATCTTTACTGGAGAGGACACTCCAGCATCGTGGCAAGGTGTGAACACAACACGGGAAGCAGCAGTTTACCGGTTATAAGCCATAGCTCAATTGGCGTAGAGCTAGGCGCCAGGGGTTGCTTCTGACGGTGGGAGAGATCACCATGTCTCAATGGATCGCTACCGCCAGCCTCAAGCTGGGCAGCCCCCAGTCAATAAGGTGCTATCCCGCCATGGCCTACCTGCTCCACTGGGTGCGTGGAGCTCAGAGGAACTTCTCAACAAGTAGGCCAGTAAATCCTGCACCTAGAAATAGATAAGAAGACTCCAGCTCTTCGCCTAGCAAGCTGGAACGTTAGGACTATGTGTCCAGGCATTACTGCCGACCTGCAGCTTATCAATGATGCCAGGAAGACAGCCATCATTGACAGGGAGCTTGCCAGACTAAACATCGACATTGCCTGCCTTCAGGAGACTAGACTCCCAGAAAGTGGTACCATAAAATAATGCAACTACACTTTCTTCTGGCAGGGTGGACCAATGGACACACCAAGGCAACATGGGGTTGGTTTTGCCATAAAAAATGGACTCTGCTCCTCCATAGAACCCCCCAAAAAGGGCACTAACAAAATACTAACAATACGACTATCTACATCCTCAGGATTAGCCACCATCATCAGTGCTTATGCTCCAACCTTATCCTCGAGCTCAGAAGCGAAAGATCAGTTCTATGATGATCTTAATCAAACACTAGCCAGCATACCCACCAATGAAGCAATCTACCTCCTTGGTGACTTCAATTCAAGAGTTGGAAGTGATAAAATGGCCTGGCCAACTTGCCTCGGTTATTTTGGAAGAGGCAGGCTAAATGAAAATGGGCAGAGATTAGTAGAGATGTGCTGCTTACATGGACTATGTGTCACAAATACTTTCTTCAACTGCAAAGCAATCCACCAAGTGTCATGGAGGCATCTCCGCTCTAAACACTGGCACCAACTAGATCTCATCATCACAAGACGCACACAACTGGCCAGTGCCCTCCTCACACGCAGTTACCACAGTGCAGACTGCGACACAGATCATTCCTTAGTGGCTAGCAAGGTAAGGTGACTGCCAAAGAAATTGTACCGATACAAAAACAAGGTAAAACCACGCATAGGCATTTGCTCCACCAAGAATTCAGAGAGAACAGCAGAATACACCCAGAGACTACAAGAAGCTCTTGTACAAATGCCACCAGTAGGCACTATTGAGTCCAAGTGGTCACATCTGCGGTACACCATATATGGCTCAGCTATTGCAGCATTTGGCAAGAGAGAACGCAAAAGTGCAGACTGGTTTGAAGCCCGCTGGGAGGAAATGAAGCATGTCACTGATGCAAAAATAAAGGCTCTTTTAGCCTATAAAGACAGGCCTTGCCCAGAAACTCTACATTCCCTTAAGAGCGCCAAGAAAAATGCCCAGCAGGCAGCTCGCCACTACGCTAACACGTATTGGCTCAATCTAAGTTCCAGCATACAGTCAGCTGTTGATAGAGGCGATACAAAGGCTATGTACGAGGAATATAAAACAAGCAACAGGCCATCCGACCTCCAAGACAGCACCCTTAATGTCAAAAGCAGGGGAAATTATCACTGATCGGGACAAGCAACCCAATGGGTGGATCGAGCACTACCTGGAATTGTACGCAACTATAAACCATGTCTCAACTGCTGCCCTGGACGATATCCCAGACCTGCCGGTCATGGAAGAGCTCGATAGCCTACCCACAATGGTTGAGCTAAGTAGAGCCATAGATTGCCTAGCCTGCGGGAAAGCCCCTGGTAATGATGGAATTCCACCAGAAGTTCTCAAATGTGGAAAAAAAAAGCTTTTACAGCCTTTGCATGACCTCCTCACTCTGTGCTGGGAACAGGGGCAGATACCACAGGAGTTAAAAGATGCCAACATTGTTACACTGTATAAAAATAAAGGAGACAAGAGTGACTGCAACAACTATCGTGGAATCTCTCTCCTCAGTATAGATGGAAAGGCCTTCGCCCGAGTTGCATTGACACGCCTGCAGACCCTAGCATCGCGTGTACTCCCAGAATCGCAGTGCGGCTTTTGCACCGCATCCTAGACATCAAATGGCAAGAGAAAGTCCCCAACACAGAGGTCCTGGCTCAAGCAAGCATGAGTAGTATTGCAGCAATATTAAGCCAAAGACGCCTCCGTTGGCTTGGACACGTCAAGAGGATGCAAAGTGGTCGCATACCCAAGGATGTGCTTTACAGCGAGCTGGCGACAGGGAAAAGGTCGGTTGGTCGGCCATGTCTCAGATACGTGGACATATGCAAGAGAGACATGAAAGTAGCCAACATTGATATACAAAACTGGGAAAACCTGGCAGAGGATAGGTCCACGTGGCGGGCTATAGTGAAAGAAGGATCACTAAGAGTAAGAGCAGAGGAGCAAACTAGGGCAGAAGCAGTCGGGAAAAGAGCGAGGAGAAAGGCCAGGCAACACTGCCCCACTGCTTTCGTGTGTGTGTGTCATGCAGAAGACACTGCCACTCAATGATTGGTCTCATCAGCCACACCAAGAGATGCAAATAATAAAGATACATATATCGTCTTTCGTAGACGGACAGATGCCATACAACTCTCAGCGGAGGTCCGTGTCTGGGACATCTGTGAATATCTAACCATACAATTTAAATAAGTAGATTTTTATAAACCTTACAAGTTTACATTTCTGTCGGTGAAAAATGTAACAGACAACCATAACAGAGAGATAACACTAAAGACAGAAAACCGAAATAGACAGACAAAACTATCAGTCAATACAAATATTACAAAAATTTAACAGACAAACTGTAACATTTTTACGGTAATTGAACGTTTATTTGCTTACAATCTGCTGCTTTAATTAAACGTTTAACTGGGGTCTTTAAGATAACTCATCACAGCGATAACTTAGTGTTAATGTCATTAAGATAACTCATCACAGAGATAACTTAGTGTTAATGTCTTTACGATAACTCATCACAGCGATAACTTAGTGTTAATGTCTTTAAGATAACTCATCACAGCGATAACTTAGTGTTAATGTCTTTACGATAACTCATCACAGCGATAACTTAGTGTTAATGTCTTTAAGATAACTCATCACAGCGATAACTTAGTGTTAATGTCTTTAAGATAACTCATCACAGCGATAACTTAGTGTTAATGTCTTTAAGATAACTCATCACAGCGATAACTTAGTGTTAATGTCTTTACGATAACTCATCACAGCGATAACTTAGTGTTAATGTCTTTAAGATAACTCATCACAGCGATAACTTAGTGTTAATGTCTTTAAGATAACTCATCACAGCGATAACTTAGTGTTAATGTCTTTACGATTACTCATCACAGCGATAACTTAGTGTTAATGTCTTTACGATAACTCATCACAGCGATAACTTAGTGTTAATGTCTTTAAGATAACTCATCACAGCGATAACTTAGTGTTAATGTCTTTACGATAACTCATCACAGCGATAACTTAGTGTTAATGTCTTTACGATAACTCATCACAGCGATAACTTAGTGTTAATGTCTTTACGATAACTCATCACAGCGATAACTTAGTGTTATTGTCTTTAAGATAACTCTTCACAGCGATAACTTAGTGTTAATGTCTTTAAGATAACTCATCACAGCGATAACTTAGTGTTAATGTCTTTAAGATAACTCATCACAGAGATAACTTAGTGTTAATGTCTTTAAGATAACTCATCACAGCGATAACTTAGTGTTAATGTCTTTACGATTACTCATCACAGCGATAACTTAGTGTTAATGTCTTTAAGATAACTCATCACAGCGATAACTTAGTGTTAATGTCTTTACGATTACTCATCACAGCGATAACTTAGTGTTAATGTCTTTAAGATAACTCATCACAGCGATAACTTAGTGTTAATGTCTTTAAGATAACTCATCACAGCGATAACTTAGTGTTAATGTCTTTACGATTACTCATCACAGCGATAACTTAGTGTTAGTGTCTTTAAGATAACTCATCACAGCGATAACTTAGTGTTAATGTCTTTAAGATAACTCATCACAGCGATAACTTAGTGTTAATGTCTTTACGATTATTCATCACAGCGACAACTTAGTGTTAGTGTCTTTAAGATAACTCATCACAGCGATAACTTAGTGTTAATGACGTACAGTTATTTAGTAATGGAATATCGTAAACTCTCAGGATACCGTTAACGATAAAATTACGTAATTTTAAGGGCTGCAGAAAATTAACTATTAATTTCTCGATTATTGTTAAAATGTTTTATTTGATTAAAATTATTTTAATCAATAAAAATTAGATTAAAATTAAATAAATATTTTTAATATTTAAAAAAAAATTATTAATAAATAATTAATAATTAATAATAATTTATATATTTTTACGTACAAACTTCTCCCGCGTAATTTCATAATTTATTTAATTACTGTATGTGGACCGGCAGACGTCAACTAAAATATGGCTGACAGCATCAGCGCAGTTAAATTTAAACATGTAACTAGAAAGTTGAGCAAAAATTTTGTTTTTAAGCTAACTGCGGATGGCAAAGTCGAAGATGGTGAAAACGTTTACTGTGTTCACTGCCATAAACAAATTCTCTTTTAAATGATCAAATACATCGCTGACGTAAAACAACATTAACAATAAGAACAAATTTATAGACATACAACACAAACCAACTTAAACACAGACAACTCAAACATATCTTTCAAACTGACAGACCACACTAACATTAACAAATGTAACGGACAGACAAAACTTAAAGACAGCCAACCGTTAAACAGACAACTCTTACAATTAGACTTATAGGATAGACAACACTAACATATCCATTAGTTTCTGATATGAAGGAAGGCGGAAATTGATAACAGACAGAGATAACCCATATCACCTGTGATAACAAACAGAGATAACTCATATCACCTGTGATAACAGACATAGATAACTCATATCACCTGTGATAACAGACAGTGATAACTCGTATCACCTGTGATAACAGACAGAGATAACCCATATCACCTGTGATGACAGACAGAGATAACCCATATCACCTGTGACGAAAATTACGGGACCCTTAAGCCTCGTGTTAAATTTCCTGCTCTGTGACCCCTAAAATGAAAACAAGGGAGCTAATAAAACATGGCAAAACCCCACCCTTCGCCTATTTTATTTAGGTTGGGGGCAGAGGTGAACTAGCACAGTTGACTAAAACCAAATGAAATTAGATGATGGCCAATTAGCCTTCATTGACAATAAGTTATAAAAGCTGATAAATGAAAAACACATGTTTTCTTTTGGATAAGTCCGGAAATGGAGTTTTGGTCACCAACAGCGAACTTACGTTTTTTGTGGGAAATATAACCCCAAAGCTCCAGGGGATATTAAAAAAAATACAAAACTTTTTTAAGTAGATGAGGCCCAGCTGCATTGAGGAATGTAGAATCTCGCATGAAAAAGCAGAACATAATTTTTTAGTCACAAACTAAGTAGTCACACAGGGGGACTCAGAACTTTAAGTTTTATTGATATTTATTGTGATCGATTGTGGGATTTAATGTGAGATATAAAATTTCTCCCTGGATATCAAGAAGAAACTGCTGAAACTGGCGGTGAAACAATTCTTTAGAACGAATAGAGTTTATAGCTTTTATCTTAGGCATAATGACGTGCTCACATCTAAGATGTTTACTCAAATAACTTGTTGGTGAATGATACAGTGAAGTTTAAAAGCTTAGCCAGCCTCTTCACTAAGTTTGTTACAGACAAGTCTTATTAGTACACTATGCTCACCAATCAGGGCAGGAGCACAATCAGTAATAATTCCAGATATTTTTTTCCATGATAGTTTAATGTCATTGACAGCAGAACAAATGGAAGCAAATTCATTTTTTCAACTTGCTTGGTCTTTAAGACTCTGAAGGTCAAGTAATTCTTCACCCACACGCATGTCATCATTAACTCCTCTAAAAAGAAATAAATTGGAAAGTCTCACATTCATCAGTGCTGTCATCACAGGCTATCGAAGAAAAGTCAATTGTTTGTTCCTGCTTTTGCTGTTCTTTGTCTCTTAATATCAGATACAATTTCTTCAATTCTGCTAGCCACAGTGTTGCGTGACAGGCAAAAATTGGCTAACTCCTGCTTTTTCTCGGGACAGTTATTTTCAACAATTTTTATCACTTAACAGCTCATAAATGTATCTCGTTTTTAAAAAACTATTTCCACGTGGTAAAAAAAAATAAATAAAACGTAATCGATTTTCGCAATTTTTTTACGTACTCAAAACAGTACATAATTTCAAATTTTCTCATAAATATAACGTCGTTAGAGGAATAGTATGTATGTCAATTAATTGTTTAAGATGAAGCAACGGGCCAGTTAAAATTCCATCATTGGCCGGTTTTGGCCCGCGGGCCGGGCTTTGACACCCCTGCATTATGGGAAACGGTATCAAAAACAGATATGCATTCCTTTTTGAAATTAAACCAATTGCATAAAAGCGGTAAATTTATATCGTATAATATAGAGACAAGTATATAAAAATGTAAATATCACTTTCATTTTGAAACACCTACAAAGACGTTCAAAATATAGATTTTTTAAAATTATTTTTTTTAAATAAGACTCTATTACAAGACTTCTTATCGTCTAAATACAGTACGCAGATTTTCATGAAGCCTTTTTAATACGACTGCTATTCTTTCTTTGAATTCTTTTCGAAATTACATTTTATTTATAACATTTATAATTTAGTTTATTGGCCCCTATTGGATAAGGAGCTATTTCCTTTGTGAAAGGGAACTGACAAAAGTTGCCAAATGCTGCTTATAATTTCTTCATTATCTAGAAACAATTAGTGGTGAGATGGAGTAGAATTATCCAAAAAATGTACGAGCAACAGAGCCTGTCCAAGGACATTCCACCACAGTTCGGTGGCATGTTGTAACTTCCCTCCAACAGCCGTCTCGACCGGCATACATGGGCATCACGTCCAAAATAATATTCATTATAATTAAAACTAATAACTCGTAAAAACAGAGCTTTTTACTATAAATCCCAACGCGAATAACTCAAAATAAAGTCTTGGAAGAAATATTACACCAAAAATAATTCGGTTTGAGCGACCGCGTAAACGTGTTCAATATGATTGGCTGTAGGAGTCACATGTAATTGAGTGACCAATCGCTATCGAGAGCCGGACAGAACGGACAGAAACTTGCCTTTTATTATATATGATTTTGGGAAACAGGATCCAACAAAAAATTGCATCCCATTTAAAAATTATTATTTTTTCCTGATATTCGTAAATTTAAAAATGGTTAGACAAAGATAAAAAATTAAATGCAATTTCCATATTAAACTACCTAGAGGGACATTCAAAATAAGTGATTTTGGGGTATTATTTTATTACTATACTTAAGATTGAAAATCTTTTATTGTATAAAAACGTTGCGCAGATTTTATTATACGCTTTTAAAATAAGACTGTGTTAGTTTCTTTGAATTCTTTTGGAAATTACATTACATTTACTACATTTATCATTTACTTCATTGGCCCTTTGAGATAAGTAGCTGTTGCCTTTTTTTAGAAGGGGGAGCATAGGTTCCTGATCTTATATCTGATGTTACAAATACTTCATTACTTTAAATATTTTAACGATTAATAAATGTGTAAGTCTATTACCTGACAGTGGTATGTCGGCACATTTGTAAATAAATTCAATTAAAATGTTAAGCAACCTTAAAATCATGAGTGAATTTACAAGCAAAGCAATTCTCTAACTGAAAACAACTCGTGGGTAAAGAAAATTAAAAGTTAAAGATTTTAAAAAATTAAATATAGATTTTTAAAAATTTTCTGACATATATAAATAAATAAATATATATATATATATACACATATATATATATATATATATCTATATATATATATATATTTACATATATATATATATATCACAAATTATAAAAATACATACAACCTAAACAAAGTGTGTTTCAGGTTGTTATAGATTTTTATACTTCATCAATACATATTATTATATATTAGAGCTGCAGAAATTAACGATTAATTTATTGATTAATAGTTAAAAATTTTAACTATTAAAATTGTTTTAAACGATTAATATTAATAAAATATTTCGGCCAATAATATAAACTAATTTCGGACGATTACACGAACATTTTGGTTTTAAACCATTGACTGACGAGAATGCTCAAAATGTGATAAAGTTTATTGTGTCCATTGAGAGAAATCGTTTGCCTACCATGCATGTTCCCTCTAGATCTAAGCTTCGTTGGTCCGTGTGCACAGTTAAAAAACAACAACTCGTGTGCAAAGTTGCACAACGTCCATTTTGTGTGCAATATTTTACAAAGTTTGATGGGAGGTGATTCTAAACTCCTGCGTGTCGTCGGTCAAATATCTGCACAGCCATGTGATTAAAGTTAACATTGCTACCATGGTTCCAACACTTCGCTTACATATCACCTGCATACCATATTTTACAAAATTTGTTTCAGGGTGATTCTAAACTCCTGCGTGGCGTCGGACAAATATCTGGGCAGCAGCGCTGCTTAAAGGGAACATTGCTACCAGGGTTCTAGCTTTTCGCTTACATATTACCTGCAAACTAAACACACACTACAGCATCAGAAACTTCAGCTGAGACAATCTAAAGCTATGCGAACGATTGTTCAGTGCGGCATGTTATATTGTCAATAGGACCCGCTCATCACTTGAACCAAATAATGACAATACTCTTGTCTGTTTGCGTTGGTGCTTTAAATATGTCATATAAAGAAGACATTCCAGTGTTATTTCAATTTTTGACAAGTATTTTAATAAATGCTACTTATAACACCATAAATTTCAATTTTTATCTTTTATTCGAAATTAACGACCTATTAAGAACAACAAACATAAGTAGTCATTTACGAATAAATAGTCATATTTTAAAACAAAGATGACCCCGTTTTGTTTAATTTTACTATACAATACTCTTAAATTATATTTTATATAAAATAGATTCATGCATTATATGTGTTATTATCCAAATTATAACGTACATATTAAAATTTCGATCTTTTTGCGTTAGATCTCTTGTTATTATATTTTGTGTGGTA
This sequence comes from Ampullaceana balthica, assembly GCA_944989445.1. Taxonomy (NCBI): domain Eukaryota; kingdom Metazoa; phylum Mollusca; class Gastropoda; family Lymnaeidae; genus Ampullaceana; species Ampullaceana balthica. Next base: position 25,231 of record CALYLW010002476.1, read on the forward strand.
GTTAAAATAGAATCAAGGGGAAAAAAATTATTTGGAAATATAATATTTCTTTTGTCTACTGTTAAAAACTATATAAGTTGTTATAATTGAAAATAATTTATAATTTTTATAAATTAATTAAAATAATTATAAAATATATAATATGCCTTAAGTTAAACGTCGTTATAATTCTAATCTAACCATAAAATGAGCTAATTGAAAACTTTATGTTTTAGACATTCATACTTATTTATTTGTTTTGTGGATGAACATCATTCACCCACCGGCTATTTCCGAATAATTATCATTTTAGCAAACACTTAAATTCGTTCATTAAACGAGGAATTATATATTCACATGTTATAATTAACTTATAAATTTTTTTTTAAATTATTGAACAAGAACTGGAACGTGAATCATAACAATAAAGAAAATTAGAATGTGATTCATGACTCGAATACTACATATAATCAGGTTTTCTAAATATTTCTTAAATATTAATTCGTTTTTGATTGTTCAAACGTTTAAGTTATTGTTTTGAAGGATTTGAAAATAATATTTCCAAAAACGTTTATATTTTGTAGCTATACTGAGCTTTTATGAGTTGATAACAAGAAAGAATTGCTTGTTTTCATCTTCATTGTACGTGTTGATTTTTTTTTAGGTCTAACATAATAGGGCAGTACATGAGAGCCATGCTGGGTGTAGTTTGACAATGTTTATACATTAGGTCTAACATAGTAGGGCAGTACATGAGAGCCATGCTGCGTGTAGTTTGACAATGTTTATACATCACTAAATGCGTGACATTATCTTTTGTTGTCGAGATTCACGCTCTTATGACCCGGCTCATTGTTTTACTGGCAAACCCCAACAAGTGGACATCGCCATAAAGATAATATCCCTCAAAAAAATGGTTGCGACTGCAATTAGGCTAATAGATAAATAAATATGTTAATAAAACAGAATATATAAAGATATTTAAAAATTGTAAATTATCGTTTTGTTGAGGGATAAATCATCGTTATCAATTGCACGTTAAGCCACGTGTAGAAAGTATTAAAAGAAAAATAAATAAATAAATAAAGTAATAAAACGGCAATCAACATTTCTCGTTTAAAATGCCAAGACAAAATTTTCAATTAATAAATTACAAAGAAGCCTTGTCGAAGCTGTAAATTACTAATTTACGTTCAAGTCAATTTGACAATAAAGACAATATTAACACCAAGCTTACGTCGAGAGTTACTTTAAAATTGACTTTAACTGTCAAGTCCAATATATAACTGTCTGTATTGACTTTAACTGTCAAGTTCAATATATAACTATCTGTTGTCATCTCATCGCTACTTATCTAGAAATGTGAAATAAAACATCACATGAACTGAAATATAATATCTTTTTACAGAAAACACAACGTCTCTATCTCTTTATCTCTCTCTTTCTTTCTCTCTCTTACTAAAATAAACATACATAAATACACCCACACTCTCTCTTTCTCTCTATATCTTGCTTATCTATACAATAGAATAATATTCATCTCTTTATATTTCGCCATGGCTAGAACGATCAATAAAAATATTTTATAACAGTTTTAGATCTCAGATTTCTAACAGAGAACCATAGCCGCGCGCATTTGTACCTTTCTTGTTGTAAACTTATCAGCAGTATTATGAAGTAGTGTTATATCAAACGATGTTTGATGTTCGTTACTATAGACCAGGGGCGTCATGACCCACAGTAACTGAGAGCGGTATTCTGAAGTAGTGTTATATCAAACGATGTTTGATGTTCGTTACTATAGACCAGGGGCGTCATGACCCACAGTAACTGAGAGCGGTATTCTGAAGTAGTGTTATATCAAACGATGTTTGATGTTCGTTACTATAGACCAGGGGCGTCATGACCTACAGTAACTGAGAGCGGTATTCTGAAGTAGTTTTATATTCAGGGGCGTAGCGTTGGTATGTGCCGCCTGGAGTAGAACCCACGTTTGCGCCCCCCTCATCCCCAAACGAATATGAATATTTTTATGCCATAAAGAAAAAATATTTTTTATTAGAAAGTAATGCAAAGGACACTAACATATTTTAGGTTATAAATAAGTTAAGAGATTAGATTTGTTTATTAAAATTGAAATTTTCTGCTTGTCCTCATGTCAGAATCTTTGAGGTTTCATTACTGTCAGCCATACCATTCTCAATAGCCAAAATAACTATAGATTAGTCTATATATGTGTTTCCATTATTGATCGTAATTAATTTTTCATTAACTTAATTTTAGAGAAGCTTCTCTCATTGCGTGCATTACTTATGACAGTGATATCAATGTTCGAATTAATGATATTATTTTAGGCACGGTGACTTCGGCCCAAATTTCTTAATAAACTTGATTACATCACGTGGGCTTGAATTCATTAATTATTTTTTTTACCCGTTATGTAAAATAATCCTTGCTTGACAATGTCATGTGAGACATCACTCTAATCTGAAGGCAAAAGGTCAAAGTTCATTAGATTAGCTGGTGTAGGAAACATTTGGGTTTATAAGGAATTTGAATTTGTATTGCACTTAGAATATACTTGAAATGGACCTGCACTATACATAGATTTGGCTTTAAATGGACCTGCGCTATACATAGATTTGGCTTTAAATGGACCTGCACTATACATAGATTTGGCTTTAAATGGACCTGCACTATACATAGATTTGGCTTTAAATGGACCTGCACTATACATAGATTTGGATTTAAATGGACCTGCACTATACATAGATTTGGATTTAAATGGACCTGCACTATACATAGATTTGGCTTTAAATGGACCTGCACTATACATAGATTTGGATTTAAATGGACCTGCACTATACATAGATTTGGCTTTAAATGGACCTGCACTATACATAGATTTGGCTTTAAATGGACCTGCACTATACATAGATTTGGCTTTAAATGGACCTGCGCTATACATAGATTTGGCTTTAAATGGACCTGCACTATACATAGATTTGGCTTTAAATGGACCTGCACTATACATAGATTTGGCTTTAAATGGACCTGCACTATACATAGATTTGGCTTTAAATGGACCTGCACTATACATAGATTTGGCTTTAAATGGACCTGCACTATACATAGATTTGGCTTTAAATGGACCTGCACTATACATAGATTTGGATTTAAATGCTAAGTACAGATATACATAATATTTAAAAGGATATGGACAGTAATTAAAGACTATGTAAACAGTATTTAACAGGATATGGACAGTAATTAAATACTATGTAAACAGTATTTTGAGATTATAATGTCAGGGTTTAGAGAGGAATACAAATTTAGCTTTTAATAAATAATCAATTAATGTAATTTAAAATTTGATATTAACTTTAAATATTATAATTGCAATGGACTGGTCTTATAAAGTATTTGGAAAGGGTTGGTACACGATTACGGCAGGATTGAGACATGATTTCATTTACAACAATTTGACAGGATCCTGACATGAATTAAATGTTTTTCCCAGGTTTTTTTTTAAATTTTTTTTTAATTTTTATTTTGTTAATAAAGAAATTTTTGGTTGGATTGATATGGTTTAAACCTGATGATCTCATAAAATCAGATTGAATGTAAACTGTATGGGGCCTAGAGTTGTATTGAGTTTAGACTTCGTTTAAAATGTAAATGAGATTTAATGGGACTTGAGATAGTTTGGAATTTCTTTAACTTGGAATAGACTTTAAATAAACGTGCACTTGACCTAGAGTTTAATCGGAGTTGGTCACTTTATTTCACAGTTGTTGGTCAGGATCCAGACAGTATTTCAGAGGATTCGGATAGACATTTAGACAAGATTGTAAATTGTGTTTTGACTAAAAATGTTAACACACACGTTTCGAGTTTGACTGGGTTTTAAATAAAATCAACTGGAATTTGATTGTTCTTCTTATTTGACAGTCTTTGTAATTTATTTAGACAGGATTGTGGACATATTTTTTGTAGAATTTGATGTAAAAAATATCAGGATTCGTACGGGAATTCAAATTGGAGTTGTCTATGTAAATTACTGAACTGCCTTATAATTATAATCACACTGGAATTACTTGGAGTAGAATTGGAATTGACCATGACTATGTATTTATTGAATATGATCTAATGTTTGACTTTATAAATGAGGAGTTTCTTTGGTCTTGGAATAAACTTGCAATGGACGTGTACTGGACGTTGACCTTTCTTGAAATGCGCTTCGAATTATAAATAAGATTTACATGAGTTTGACAGATTTCTGGCGGGATTAGGACATGTAGCTTCATATTCGTAAGGAGGTTGTCATATTAAGACGGAAGTTTGCAGGTTTAAGAAGCACCTTGCCGTTTTAATATGATACTGACATAGTTAGACAGAGGTGTGTGTCAGGAATCATTGTTGTTAACTTTAGATGGGATGTGTGACCTCATGGGTCGAAGGTGATTCTAAATATAGTGTGTGTGTGTGTGTGTGTGTGTGTTTGTATGTGTGGGGTAGTCGTGAGTCAACTAAAGTATTGGAGTATATATATATATAAATATAAATATTTTTTAGGGTTGGTACAGATAACAAAAAATTTTGTTTTAGTCATCAGGAAAAAAAAATAGTTTATTCATCGATTAATTACGATAAATTATATTTTTATAACGCATATATAGATCCATTTAAGTTGCAAATCATTATTTCGTGAAATCAGTTAAGTCGCAATAAATCCATGGCTCCGAAATTTTGTGACGTAACACAGCAAATTCGTTTTGCTATGCAAGAAATAAGGAAGTTTTTAGTTTAAGTATGAACGCTTAATAATAATAATAATACGTGTGAAAATTATGTAACTAACAAAATATATAAATTATTATTAAAATGGAGAAATAGATTATTAGAAATATTTCCTTAAATTATAATGGAATTTTAATCGATTAAAATTTTAACGGTTATCGATTAATTAATCATTAATTTCAGCAGTTATTTTGTGATTGGCTCAACATCTATTTAGTTTTGAGTCGTGAAATGTCTATAGCTTATAGAACACCTTCGGTAACATATCTTACAAGCAAACATGGCTCCCCAAATGGCTGCTAAATAGTCCTATGAGAGCAGTTACATAATAAACGGCAGTAATGGAAAAACCAATGTTCTTGAACGAGTTGTGACAGTTATAATTACTATGGCAGAGCGTGGTTTACCTTTCAGAGGTTATTTTGCTCTCCTCACAATGTCAATTTCCCCTGATTACTAAAGCGTAGAACAAAATTATAGCAAGGCATATAAAAAAAATTACGGAATAAAAGATCAGGTTTCACATTTTTTATGTCTATTATAATATGTGATGAATTTATCCAATTTTATGGCACAAAAGTAAGTGACAGAATTTGGATGATTTAAAAATTTCAGTTTTTAATTACTTGTTCAGATATTACGAGTTAGTTTTGGGAATCGAGATATGAAAAACTTTACACTTTTTACCTTAAAATTATTTCTTTTTGTTAATGCATGAAATGTTGATGACTTTTAGGTATGAGTTTGTAAATGTTTACCAAATAATAGATCATAGAAATTTTGTTCTTCTTTTGTGAACCCCACGTATACTAAAAGTAAAGCTTCATTTCCTGGTAAAGTTGACTCATCACGTTGAACAGAAAAGTGAGATGTCTTTATATTGTCACAAATTGACTCTTCAAGTGAGATTTCTTCATATTGTCACAAATTGACTCTTAAAGTGAGATGTCTTAATATTGTCACAAATTGACTCTTCAAAAGTTTAAGCCATTTTATTAATTTTTATTTGCATTGTATTACTGCTCACCTAAATTTTCTAGTGGCACAGTTCCCAATTACTTTACTTACAACCAGTATAATGAGTTCTCAACAATAGTATGAGGTTTTCCCTCATTGGAAATCATTAACGAAATATTGTAAGAAGCAAGCAAGCCATCGCCATCTTGTGTTGTTGCGGTTGAAAAGATTTTTGTTAATGTTGGTGTTTGATAATATTTTCTTTAAGTATTAGAAAATAATATGATACATCCTTATCTTTTTATGACCATGAATGGTAGTAACTTGTTCTTGTAATCTGAAAGTATTTATATCTTTCCACAATACAAAATCATTTTTTTATATAAACCCTCTCTTCCTGTTTTATGCTTTAACCACACGTTAAATTAATTCTTCGCCCCCAAATGCACTTGTGGCCATAACCCCCCTCGCCCCCCCCCAGAATTGCTGTAGCGTCCATTAGGGTGCGGTAGCGCCCACATCGTAAATCACTATTAAAACATTAATATATATATATATATATATATATATATATACAAAATTGAATAAATGAACAAGTTACTATACATTGTTATAAAAGTGCTGCCAGCGACAATTTTGGGAAAAACCTAGCCAACACGTCCAAAAAAACCTAGATCCGAAAGAAAAAACCTAGACACGCTAAAAATAAACAAATATGACGTCACAAAGCTTCTCCCCCCACCCCCAAAAAAAATTAAGAAAAAAAAATCTTATTTGAAAATGAACATGTTTCAAATCATTTTATTTTCATTTAAGTGTATATTTAGCGTGAGGCTACAGTCTAATATCGTAACACGCGGGAAGCCATTTAAAACGTCATTAAATTAATTGTAAGCAATCAAATATTTAAGTGGGGCTTTCATTTAAATTTTCGCGTTTTTGATGTGACGTCACAGTTCTAAAACGCCCCATCCCCCTTGTCACACATCTCACAAAAGTGTAACCCCCTCGCTCTCCCCTAGATGCACGTCGTCATTTTCTATGAACGGCCCCTAAGGTATTAGTTTGTACTAGAAGTATTTGTAAATTATACTTACACCTGCATTTATTCATCACTAATGTCATCTTCCTTATAAATGACCATCTTATCAGCATCCTTGGAACCATTCGTATTTTATCAAATACAAACGTTCCTTTTTTATACAGAAGTTTATTGAGTCATAACTTTATCCATTGTTTATGTCTCGTATTGCATTTACATTTGAGTTTTAAATGTTGATAGAGTGTTGGTTTTTCTCGTTTGATCAGGCAACTCATTCAACTTCCGAATTACGGACGGCAGAACGAGAATTTGTATGTGTTTGTTCTTGCATACGGAATAGGAAAAGTGTTTTTATAACTATGTCTATCTGTGCGTTGTATTAGATTATCTTTGGTCTATATCATGTATACTGTATACTTGAGAGAATATTCTCTCAACGCAAGCAGAAGAAAATGGTAGAGCTGTTAAGTTGTCATAAAGTCTAATAAAATTGAATATTTTGGCTCATTCAAGCTGTTTTATCGTGTACCAGATTTCTTTAGATAGATGGCACCACTGTAGCGCCACCTTTCGAATTCAGTGGAATAGAGCCATAGAGATCACAATGTAACATGCCAGAGCGGCTGAGAAAAACTGTTGCCACCTGCTGCTTAATTTTATTATTGAAAAATTGAATTTATTTAGGATTTATTTGCACAAATTTAATAATATTTGTACTTTAACATAGTTTAATTACATTTTTTTTAAAAAAACCTAGATTATGACAATTATTGAAATAAAAAACCTAGAAACCTAGACAAGGTCAAAAAAACCTAGATCTAGGTTGAAAAACCTAGCGCTGGCAGCACTGTGTTATAATCGAACTCAGACTATAAGGGTGGTAGGAGAATCCTATTTTCATTGACATGTTATCCCTTATTAAAGAGATCGAAGTAAAGTGGCATGCCACTTAGATATACAGAATTGTGTGTACAAAAATATAACTTGTACAACCCTCACCTAATATCATTTAGGCAAAGCAATACACAACGGTTAATGTATTAAATTTATAGTTTTGTGAATTTGAAATAACTAAGATTTTAAAAAATGTAATTTTCCTTCAAATTAAATGTTTCTTCTCAAAATATTAAGTCAAGTGCAATCCAAAGTGTAAGCAATACAAATAAGTAATACTATGTCGCATAGAATTGGAGATAACAATTTAACTGAAAGTTAAAGAAAATAATAATATGATTTTCTCACTAATCATGCTGCTTAAGTTGTCTAAATTACAACCTTATATTTAATAGGTCGATAGCGGTGCTTTTTAGTGCGGCGTTCATGGAAAATACAAATTGATTTCACGTCTCTTATTTATATATTTCAAAATGAAAGCATTCTAAGTATGTGTGTAGGCGTGTCATTTATAGCTGACTAAACTATTCATCTGAACGCCATGAAATTTTTGGAGACTTTTGAGTACGCTCCCGGGACGTTAACTGGCAATTTGTTTTCTTCAAATTTTAATACTCATGGGGCGCCGGTGGCCCATAATTTGATTTTTTTCTTATATAAGTTATATACAAATTAGTTTAAGTGATAGCTACTTGATAAATTGATGGATCTTAATCAAAATTTGTATGTAAAAAACGTGGGAGCAAATATTAAAATACTATAGGGCAATGATTACTTAATGTTCATTTCTTCGGCGCTGTGGGCCAAAATGTCCTATTTCATAAAACGTTTAATATTTTATTCTCCATTTAATAATATTAATGATCTTTAGAAATATAGAAAAATGTATCCATTATGAAATTGATTGAAATGAACAGTTGTTTTGAATTTTATATCTTGCACTGATTGGGCCATGTGGTCCTTAATGTCGTTTATTGCTAAATTAGCTATATAAAAATTAGTTTATGCGTTAGCTAGTAAGAAATTGAATGGATATAATTAAATTGTGTATACAAAAACTTGGTAGAACATATTAAAAAAATACTAAAGAAACTAAACTTCTAATGCCCATATATATATTATATATATGTCCCCATGATGAAACTGAAGTGAAATGAGTAGATGTAAATATACATCTTACACAGAATAGGCCCGGTGGCCGCTAAATGTCGTGTTTTTCCTTATATTAGCTATATAAAATTAGTTTAAGCGCAAGAGACTAAGAAAATAAATGAATGTTGACCAATCTTAGTATATAAAATCTTAAGAGACTATTTTAAATTACTGTGGTGAACTGAACTCCTAATGTCCATTCTCTCGAGGCTGTGGGGCCCCAATTATTTTTTTAGTAAAGTTTAATATTGTATTCCCCAGGCATTTTTAACGATATTCAGTAATATATCCATAATGAACTATATTAAATGAACATGTCTTTTTTTTAAATTTACATCGTGCACTGAATGGGCCAGATGCCCAAAATGTCGCTTTTTAATATTAGCTGTATAAAAAATTAGCTTAAGCGAAAGATACTGAGACAACTACCAATCTTAACATGCATTTTAAAATTGATTAAATTGAACATGTGTTTTAAACTTAAAATCTTGCAACGAATGGGCTCGGTAACCCTTAATGTCTTTTTGTGTGTGCTAATATGAGCCATGTATAAAATATTTGTTTATGCCTTGGCTACTGAGTAAATGGATGGATCTTAATCAAAATATGTACACAACAACTTGAAAAAAAAACGTTTGAAAAACTAACACTCATGGGGGAGGGGGGCAGGTGACCCAATTTTTTAAAAAAATTATAGATAAATATAAAAATTAGTTTAAGTGTTAGCTATAGTAAAAATGGATCGACCTTAACTAAACTTGGTTAATAAAAACTAGGGCTGCGGAAATTAAACATTAATTTCTGGATTAATCGTTAAAAGTTTTAACGATGTAATTTTTTTAACGATTAATCGACCTACAACTTATAAATGTACTGGAAGGAAAAAAGTAAAATATTTCGGCCGATAAATATAAAATAATTTTTGGACGATTATACGAATATTTTGGTTTTAGACTATTGACTGACGTGAATGTTCATAATGTTGATAAAGGTTATTGTGTCTATTCAGAGAAATTGTTTGCCTACCATGCCATGTTCTCTCTAAGTCTAAGATTCGTTGGTCCGTGTGCAAATTAAAAAAAAACTCGTGTGCAAAGTTGCATAACGTACATTTTGTGTTCAATATTTTACAAAATTTGTTTCAGGGTGATTCTAAACTCCTGCGTGGCGTCGGTCAAATATCTGGGCAGCAGCGCTGCTTAAAGGGAACATTGCTACCAGGGTTCTAGCTTTTCGCTTACATATCACCTGCAAACTAAACACACACTACATTATCAGAAACTTCAACTGAGACAATCTAAAGCTATGTGAACGATTGTTCAGCTCGGCTGGTTATATTGTCAAGTAGCACCCGCTCATCACTTGAACCAAATAATGTCAATACACTTGTCTGTTTGCGTTGTTGGTTTAAAGATGTCATATAACGAAGACATTCCAGTGTTATTTCGATTTTCGACAAGTATCTTAATAAATTTTACTTATAACACCATAAATTTCAATTTTTGGCTTTAATCGAAATTAACGATTAATTAATCGTTAATTTTTCAAAAGTTAACGATTAAATTTAAATTAATCGATAGCAGCCCTAATAAAAACAAAATAGCCTATATTAAATATAATACGCTAATGACCATTCTTTTTTTCCGCAAAAGTTTTATTCCCCCTTTGATTATACTTGATCATGACAAATAATGACAAATGTATCCATTATTATACAGATTGATATTGACAAGTGTTATGAGCTGGTTTTCGCACCAACAGATCCTGCACGGACCAGATAGCGACACTGCGCATCATTCTATAAAGTAATGGGGGGTGAGACTGCAATCAGGCTTTTAAAAAAGGTAAATGCATAAAATAAAAACAGGGTATTAGTAGGTCTGACAGGACGTAACACAACAGCGAACGTTTTGGCAAAGAGCCTTCTTCAACGGACAAATAGTACACAAATGAAACGAATAAAACGAAATAATAGAAAAAAAACACTTAGCTGCGATGAAATCCAAGTAGTCCACTAGAGATAAAGCAAGGAGAGAAAAGTAAGAGCTTATATAGGAAAGGAAGGGAGGGTGTGGCCAATCAATCAGCTTGTCAGTGCGAACACAACGTTGATCCCATGTGGTGTAAGAGTCCCATACTCATGGATTAGTCTATTCTCCAGACTGATCTCGCCGGGTGTGTTTGTACAAGAAACCAAGGCGGTGTCAGACATGTCATCGAAGCCCATGTGGTCCCGTCCATTGAAGTGTCGGGAGACATGACACTGTTTGTGTTGTTTAATGACACGTACATGCTTCGCGATACGAAGGAGAGTAACCTCCCCTTCTCACCAATGTACTTCAAAGGACAGCGCTTACACACAATGGTGTAGACCACATTGCGGCTAGTACACAATTAAAATATGAGAGAATATCTGTTGTATCCCCTACAGATTGCCCAGTAAAGAAATAGAACCTCCAACAACAACTTTGCCAGAATTAGAGATAGATGGTTACTCTCAATATCAATTTCCTATCACCAGTGATGAGCTTCAGCGATGCAAATTGTGCAACCTAAAAACAAATAACTTATTATAAAAATGCAATTTTTATCTTTGTTTCACTCAACAGAGAAGCTATTTGAGGATTATTTACCGGAAATTCTGTAATATAATTTGAATACAAGTTTTGTTATTACACATGTTGTTGTTTTTTTTCATGTGAATTAATGAGTGAAATTTACACCCTTAAAGCCCAGTGGGTCACCCGTGGAAAAAATTGGAAAAGTAGGTCAAGGTCACATGAAAAAAAATTGAGCATGGATATCAATTTCTATGCCCAAAGTATGCATGTATACCAAAGGAAATAATTTTCCAAGCACTAGAACATGGTCTGGGTTTTAGAGGGTTAAGTGGATAACACTTAATTCCTTACATAATAGGTTACCTACTATAACGGACCTCTAATTTGTTTTTTATTATTGAACTTGTGAAATTCCTAGTCCGCGACGTAAATTTCTTTAAAAACTTCGCGAAAATATAACAATAATTATAAATTAAGTAACTCCTTTTAGACCACATTGTCAATTCGGACCACTGTTGTAAATATGACCAAGCTACTTGCTGAGCTTACTCTACGCATGCAACGTACAGTTGCCCATGTAAAAAGCAATCTTGGCTAAATTCAGTACCAAACTTTTGTAAGGTGTCTCTGAGACTTGTTTTTTGTCATTGTTGTAAGGGTGTCCCTGAGACTTGTTTATTGTCATTGTTGTAAGGGTGTCACTGAGACTTGTTTATGGTCATTGTTGTAAGGGTGTCTCTGAGACTTGTTTATTGTCATTGTTGTAAAGGTGTCTCTGAGACTTGTTTATGGTCATTGTTGTAAGGGTGTCCCTGAGACTTGTTTATTGTCATTGTTGTAAGGGTGTCTCTGACACTTGTTTATGGTCATTGTTGTAAGGGTGTCTCTGAGACTTGTTTATTGTCATTATTGTAAGGGTGTCTCTGACACTTGTTTATGGTCATTGTTGTAAGGGTGTCTCTGAGACTTGTTTATTGTCATTGTTGTAAGGGTGTCTCTGAGACTTGTTTATAGTCATTGTTGTAAGGGTGTCTCTGAGACTTGTTTATTGTCATTCTTGTAAGGGTGTCTCTGAGACTTGTTTATTGTCATTGTTGAAAGGGTGTCCCTGAGACTTGTTTATTGTCATTGTTGTAAGGGTTTCTCTGAGACCTGTTTATTGTCATTGTTGTAAGGGTGTCCCTGAGACTTGTTTATTGTCATTGTTGTAAGGGTGTCCCTGAGACTTGTTTATTGTCATTGTTGTAAGGGTGTCCCTGAGACTTGTTTATTGTCATTGTTGTAAGGGTGTCCCTGAGACTTGTTTATTGTCATTGTTGTAAGGGTGTCCCTGAGACTTGTTTATGGTCATTGTTGTAAGGGTGTCCCTGAGACTTGTTTATTGTCATTGTTGTAAGGGTGTCTCTGACACTTGTTTATGGTCATTGTTGTAAGGGTGTCTCTGAGACTTGTTTATTGTCATTATTGTAAGGGTGTCTCTGACACTTGTTTATGGTCATTGTTGTAAGGGTGTCTCTGAGACTTGTTTATTGTCATTGTTGTAAGGGTGTCTCTGAGACTTGTTTATAGTCATTGTTGTAAGGGTGTCTCTGAGACTTGTTTATTGTCATTCTTGTAAGGGTGTCTCTGAGACTTGTTTATTGTCATTGTTGAAAGGGTGTCCCTGAGACTTGTTTATTGTCATTGTTGTAAGGGTTTCTCTGAGACCTGTTTATTGTCATTGTTGTAAGGGTGTCCCTGAGACTTGTTTATTGTCATTGTTGTAAGGGTGTCCCTGAGACTTGTTTATTGTCATTGTTGTAAGGGTGTCTCTGAGACTTGTTTATGATCATTGTTGTAAGGGTGTCTCTGAGACTTGTTTATGGTCATTGTTGTAAGGGTGTCTCTGAGACTTGTTTATTGTCATTGTTGTAAGGGTGTCTCTGAGACTTGTTTATGGTCATTGTTGTAAGGGTGTCTCTGAGACTAGTTTATTGTCATTGTTGTAAGGGTGTCTCTGAGACTTGTTTATTGTCATTGTTGTAAGGGTGTCTCTGAGACTTGTTTATGGTCATTGTTGTAAGGGTTTCTCTGAGACCTGTTTATTGTCATTGTTGTAAGGGTAACCCTGAGACTTGGTTATTGTCATTGTTGTAAGGGTGTCCCTGAGACTTGTTTATTGTCATTGTTGTAAGGGTGTCTCTGAGACTTGTTTATGGTCATTGTTGTAAGGGTGTCTCTGAGACTTGTTTATGGTCATTGTTGTATGGGTGTCTCTGAGACTTGTTTATTGTCATTGTTGAAAGGGTGTCCCTTGGAGTTGTTTATTGTCATTGTTGTAAGGGTGTCTCTGAGACTTGTTTATTGTCATTGTTGTAAGGGCGTCTCTGAGACTTGTTTATTGTCATTGTTGTAAGAGTGTCTCTGAGACTTGTTTATGGTCATTGTTGTAAGGGTGTCTCTGAGACTTGATTATGGTCATTATTGTAAGGGTGTCCCTGAGACTTGTTTATTGTCATTGTTGTAAGGGTTTCTCTGAGACCTGTTTATTGTCATTATTGTAAGGGTGTCCCTGAGACTTGTTTATTGTCATTGTTGTAAGGGTGTCCCTAAGAGTTGTTTGATTGTCATTGTTGTAAGGGTGTCTCTGAAACTTGTTTATTGTCATTGTTGTAAGGGTGTCCCTTGGAGTTGTTTATTGTCATTGTTGTAAGGGTGTCTCTGAGACTTGTTTATTGTCATTGTTGTAAGGGTGTCCCTGAGACTTGTTTATTGTCATTGTTGTAAGGGTGTCTCTGAGACTTGTTTATGGTCATTGTTGTAATGGGTGTCCCTGAGACTTGTTTATTGTCATTGTTGTAAGGGTGTCCCTGAGACTTGTTTATTGTCATTGTTGTAAGGGTGTCTCTGAGACTTGTTTATGGTCATTGTTGTAAGGGTGACCCTGAGATTTGTTTATTGTCATTGTTGTAATGTTGTGCCTGAGACTTGTTTATTGTCATTGTTGTAATGGTGTCTCTGAAACTTGTTTATTGTCATTGTTGTAAGGGTGTCCCTGAGAGTTGTTTATTGTCATTGTTGTAAGGGTGTCTCTGAGAGTTGTTTATTGTCATTGTTGTAAGTGTGTCTCTGAGAGTTATTTATTGTCATTGTTGTAAGGGTGTCTCTGAGACTTGTTTATTGTCATTGTTGTCAGGGTGTCCCTGAGACTTGTTTATGGTCATTGTTTTAAGGGTGTCTCTGAGACTTGTTTATTGTCATTGTTGTAAGGGTGTCTCTGAGAGTTGTTTATTGTCATTGTTGTAAGGGTGTCCCTGAAACCTGTTTATTGTCATTGTTGTAAGGGTGTCCCTGAGACTTGTTAATGGTCATTGTTGTAAGGGTGTCTCTGAGACTTGTTTATTGTCATTGTTGTAAGGGTGTCCCTGAAACTTGTTTATTGTCATTGTTGTAAGGGTGTCTCTGAGACTTGTTTATGGTCATTGTTGTAAGGGTGTCCCTGAAACTTGTTTATTGTCATTGTTGTAAGGGTGTCCCTGAGAGTTGTTTATTGTCATTGTTGTTAGGGTGTCTCTGAAACTTGTTTATTGTCATTGTTGTAAGGGTGTCCCTGAGACTTGTTTATTGTCATTGTTGTAAGGGTGTCCCTGAAAGTTGTTTATTGTCATTGTTGTAAGTGTGTCCCTGAAACTTGTTTATTGTCATTGTTATAAGGGTGACCCTGAGACTTGTTTATTGTCATTGTTGTAAGGGTTTCTCTGAGACCTGGTTATTGTCATTGTTGTAAGGGTGTCCCTGAGACTTGTTTATTGTCATTGTTGTAAGGGTGTCCCTGAGACTTGTTTATTGTCATTGTTGTAAGGGTGTCTCTGAGACTTGTTTATGGTCATTGTTGTAAGGGTGTCTCTGAGACTTGTTTATGGTCATTGTTGTAAGGGTGTCTCTGAGACTTGTGTATGGTCATTGTTGTAAGGGTGTCTCTGAGAATTGTTTATTGTCATTGTTGTAAAGGTGTCTCTGAGACGTGTTTATTGTCAATCTTGTAAGGGTGTCTCTGAGACCTGTTTATTGTCATTGTTGTAAGAGTGTCTCTGAGACTTGTTTATTGTCATTGTTGTAAGGGTGTCTCTGAGACTTGTTTATTGTCATTGTTGTAAGGGTGTCCCTGAGAGTTGTTTATTGTCATTGTTGTAAGGGTGTCTCTGAAACTTGTTTATTGTCATTGTTGTAAGGGTGTCCCTGAGAGTTGTTTATTGTCATTGTTGTTAGGGTGTCTCTGAGAGTTGTTTATTGTCATTGTTGTAAGGTGTGTCCATGAGACTTGTTTATTGTCATTGTTGTAAGGGTGTCCCTGAGACTTGTTAATGGTCATTGTTGTAAGAGTTTCTCTGAGACTTGTTTATTGTCATTGTTGTAAGGGTGTCCTTGAAACTTGTTTATTGTCATTGTTGTAAGGGTGTCTCTGAGACTTGTTTATGGTCATTGTTGTAAGAGTGTCCCTAAGACTTGTTTATTGTCATTGTTGTAAGGGTGTCCCTGAGAGTTGTTTATTGTCATTGTTGTAAGGATGTCTCTGAAACTTGTTTATTGTCATTGTTGTAAGGGTGTCCCTGAGAGATGTTTATTGTCATTGTTGTAAGGGTGTCTCTGAGAGTTGTTTATTGTCATTGTTGTAAGGGTGTCCATGAGACTTGTTTATTGTCATTGTTGTAAGGGTGTCCCTGAGACTTGTTTATTGTCATTGTTGTAAGGGTGTCCCTGAGAGTTGTTTATTGTCATTGTTGTAAGTGTGTCCCTGAGACTTGTTTATTGTCATTGTTGTAAGGGTGTCTCTGAGACTTGTTTATGGTCATTGTTGTAAGGGTGTCCCTGAGACTTGTTTATTGTCATTGTTGTAAGGGTGTCTCTGAGACTTGTTTATTGTCATTGTTGTAAGGTTGTCCCTGAGACTTGTTTATGGTCATTGTTGTAAGTGTGTCTCTGAGAGTTGTTTATTGTCATTGTTGTAAGGGTGTCCCTGAGACTTGTTTATTGTCATTGTTGTTAGGGTGTCCCTGAGATTTGTTTATTGTCATTGTTGTAAGGGTGTCTCTGAGACTTGTTTATTGTCATTATTGTAAGGGTGTCCCTGAGACTTGTTTATGTTCATTGTTGTAAGGGTATCTCTGAGACTTGTTTATTGTCATTGTTGTAAGGGTGTCCCTGAGACTTGTTTATGGTGATTGTTGTAAGGGTGTCTCTGAGACTTGTTTATTGTCATTGTTGTAAGGGTGACCATGAGACTTGTTTATTGTCATTGTTGTAATGGTGTCCCTGAGACTTGTTTATTGTCATTGTTGTAAGGGTGTCTCTGAGACTTGTTTATTGTCATTGTTTTAAGGGTGTCTCTGAGAGTTGTTTATTGTCATTGTTGTAAGTGTGTCTCTGAGAGTTGTTTATTGTCATTGTTGTAAGGGTGTCCCTGAAACTTGTTTATGGTCATTGTTTTAAGGGTGTCTCTGAGACTTGTTTATTGTCATTGTTGTAAGGGTGTCCCTGAGACTTGTTTATTGTCATTGTTGTAAGGGTGTCTCTGAGACGTGTTTATTGTCATTGTTGTAAGGGTGTCCCTGAGACTTGTTTATTGTCATTGTTGTAAGGGTGTCCCTGAAAGTTGTTTATTGTCATTGTTGTAAGTGTGTCCCTGAAACTTGTTTATTGTCATTGTTGTAAGGGTGACCCTGAGACTTGTTTATGGTCATTGTTGTAAGGGTGTCTCTGAGACTTGTTTATTGTCATTGTTGTAAGGGTTTCTCTGAGACCTGTTTATTGTCATTGTTGTAAGGGTGTCCCTGAGACTTGTTTATTGTCATTGTTGTAAGGGTGTCCCTGAGACTTGTTTATTGTCATTGTTGTAAGGGTGTCTCTGAGACTTGTTTATGGTCATTGTTGTAAGGGTGTCTCTGAGACTTGTTTATGGTCATTGTTGTAAGGGTGTCTCTGAGACTTGTTTATGGTCATTGTTGTAAGGGTGTCCCTGAGACTTGTTTATGGTCATTGTTGTAAGGGTGTCTCTGAGACTTGTTTATTGTCATTGTTGTAAGGGTGTCTCTGAGACTTGTTTATGGTCATTGATGTAAGGGTGTCCCTGAGACTTGTGTATGGTCATTGTTGTAAGGGTGTCTCTGAGACGTGTTTATTGTCATTGTTGTAAGGGTGTCTCTGAGACGTGTTTATTGTCAATCTTGTAAGGGTGTCTCTGAGACCTGTTTATTGTCATTGTTGTAAGAGTGTCTCTGAGATTTGTTTATTGTCATTGTTGTAAGGGTGTCCCTGAGACTTGTTTATTGTCATTGTTGTAATGGTGTCCCTGAGACTTGTTTATTGTTATTGTTGTAAGGGTGTCTCTGAGACTTGTTTATTGTCATTGTTGTAAGGGTGTTTCTGAGACTTGTTTATTGTCATTGTTGTAAGGGTGTCCCTGAGACCTGTTTATTGTCATTGTTGTAATGGTGTCCCTGAGACTTGTTTATTGTTATTGTTGTAAGGGTGTCTCTGAGACTTGTTTATTGTCATTGTTGTAAGGGTGTCCCTGAGACTTGTTTATTGTTATTGTTGTAAGGGTGTCTCTGAGACTTGTTTATTGTTATTGTTGTAATGGTGTCCCTGAGACTTGTTTATTGTCATTGTTGTAAGGGTGTCTCTGAGACTTGTTTATTGTCATTGTTGTAAGGTTGTCTCTGAGACTTGTTTATTGTCATTGTTGTAAGGGTGTTTCTGAGACTTGTTTATTGTCAGTGTTGTAAGGGTGTATCTGAGACTTATTTATTGTCATTGTTGTAAGGATGTCCCTGAGACTTGTTTATTGTCATTGTTGTAAGGGTGGTTCTGAGATTTATTTATGTTCATTGTTGTAAGGGTGTCCCTGAGACTTGTTTATGTTCATTGTTGTAAGGGTGTCCCTGAGACTTGTTTATTGTCATTGTTGTAAATGTGTCCCTGATACTTGTTAATGGTCATTGTTGTAAAGGTGTCCCTGAGACTTGTTTATAGTCATTGTTGTAAGGGTGTCCCTGAGACTTGTTTATTGTCATCGTTGTAAGGGTAGCCCTGAGACTTGTTTATGTTCATTTCGAAGCAGAACCTTAATGGAAATTAAAGGTGCTTAAAGTGAAATGGGAGATCAGAAGGTATAACTGAGATCCAAGGAATAAAAATATTCTCACCTGAGCCATGGCCATTAAAAAATAGATGTCTGAATTAGGCTTTTGTGCACACACGTGACCTGAAGTCCTGTGCCGTCAAAAAGTTTTTAAGGCAGTGAGTTTCTCAGTAACATTATTGGTGCCACAACCTTCAAAATTAGATGATGCTCAGGAGTGTCTGGAGGATTCAGAGTTGGGAAGAAACTATACCAGATAGTGCACGGCGTCTACCGGATAGTGCATGGCGTCTTCCACTTCCACAACTGAATCTCTACCGGATAGTGAAAGGCGTCTACCGGATAGTGCATGGCGTCTTCCACTTCCACAACTAAAACTCTACCGGATAGTGCACGGCGTCTTCCACTTCCACAACTGAAACTCTACCGGATAGTGCACGGCGTCTTTCACTTCCACAACTGAATCTCTACCGGATAGTGCAGGCGTCTACCGGATAGTGCATGGCGTCTTCCACTTCCAAAACTGAAACTCTACCTGATAGTGCACGGTGTCTTCCACTTCC
Organism: Ampullaceana balthica; assembly: GCA_944989445.1. Classification (NCBI taxonomy): domain Eukaryota; kingdom Metazoa; phylum Mollusca; class Gastropoda; family Lymnaeidae; genus Ampullaceana; species Ampullaceana balthica. Next base: position 44,299 of record CALYLW010002476.1, read on the forward strand.
ACAACTGAATCTCTACCGGATAGTGCAGGCGTCTACCGGATAGTGCATGGCGTCTTCCACTTCCACAACTGAAACTCTACCGGATAGTGCACGGTGTCTTCCACTTCCACAACTGAAACTCTACCGGATAGTGCACGGCGTCTTCCACTTCCAACTCTACCTGATAGTGCACGGCGTCTTCCACTTCCAACCCTTCCGGATATTGCACGGCGTCTTCCACTTCCAACTCTACCGGATAGTGCACGACGTCTTCCACTTCCAACTCTACCGCATAGTGCACGGCATCTGCCACTTCCAACTCTACCGGATAGTGCACGGCGTCTTCCACTTCCAACTCTACCGAATAGTGCACGACGTCTTCCACTTCCAACTCTACCGGATAGTGCACGGTGTCTTCCACTTTCAACTCTACCGGATAGTGCACGACGTCTTCCACTTCCAACTCTACCGGATAGTGCACGGTGTCTTCCACTTTCAACTCTACCGGATAGTGCACGACGTCTTCCACTTCCAACTCTACCAGATAGTGCACGGCGTCTTCCACTTCCAACTCTACCGGATAGTGCACGACGTCTTCCACTTCCAACTCTACCGGATAGTGCACGGTGTCTTCCACTTTCAACTCTACCGGATAGTGCACGACGTCTTCCACTTCCAACTCTACCGGATAGTGTACGGCGTCTTCCACTTCCAACTCTACCGGATAGTGCATGGCGTCTACCGTATAGTGCATGGCGTCTACCCCTTCCACAACTGTATCAACAGACTCAAATGTTTTTGCTTGTGGAGGTTGTCCTTGAAGTGTTATGTATGCGTCTACTAATTTATATGTATTCGTTATCTATTGTAATACTTCTATCCCCGTAGTTACTTCTAGTATTTTTTCTTTTCCTATACGGGTTTGTTGTATCTAGAGGGCTTGTGGTATAATTAAAATCTCCTCCTAAAATAATATTTCCTCTCTTAAATAAATATTTCAAATCTTGAACTAGTGTATTGTAAAACAAAGATTTTATTGTAAAACAAAGATTTTTATTTGTGCTTTGTGGGAGCGTATATGTTTACAAGTGAGTAACTATCTCTCTTAAATCATCATAATATCCCTATATATATACAATGCAATTTAATACTAGTCCTGTGGTTGTATAAAACCGATGTTGTTTAATGTTTAAATAATGTTTGATACAATAATACCCCCCTCTCCACAACCTCCATATTTATCTTTTAATGATATTTAATTAATTACATTTTTTCCATACCAATAAATGCCTTATCCATAAATCACTAATCAAGATTTCTCCCAATTAAATTTTACTTGCTCATTCCTATAAACTTACTTATTAAAGTTAAGCCTCAATGATATTGACATGAATTTTGACAGTAAACACGTGTTTCTTATTAGCGATTTACATACAATTAAAGCTTAAAATGTTTTAAAGTAATAAAAAAAATAACATCCTTAAAAAACTTCATGTTTTAAAAGAATTTTAATAAGGCTTCATAAATATAAAATCAGTGAAACAATATTCAAATATAAAGTTGAATAATGAAACGTATGGCTGCTTTTCATAACAGCAGATGGAAATTTAAAAAATAGGACTAGACTAAGATAAATTTCACTAAAATTGTAATTATATATATTTTTTAAAGTTTGTGCTATGATAGCTAAGACACTTGATAATTTCAGATGCCTATTTCAGTAGCTGACAATATGGTAGAGAAAATAAATGCAATATAGGTCACTGTATCACTGCTCTATTTTTTATAATTTATTGAATATTATTTTTTTAAATAAGATTTTGAAGTACTATTTTATTTAAAACGGAAATAAAGCAGACTTATTGTTTGACTACCAGTTTGAAGGCATAGAAATGGGTGCTTCAGGAAGTTAAATGTAGCTCTTGCTGCATGTTTCTTTACTGCGAAATGTAGATCTTATTACAACATAGCGATTACATATTTTAAAATAAAAATGTTTAATTTGTATGGATTCCTTTATTTGAGAAGGCACATGAATTATTTTTTTTTACATTAGTATGTCTTAAGAATTTAAATGTGATTTTATTACTTATGTAAGTAAGTACTTTATGCTAATTGTACTGATAAAGGCATTAGTGGAAAATGTATTTATTAGCTCAAATTTATTGTTATCACAAAACAATTTGTTTGTGTATTTTGTATTTTATTTAAAAGCTTTATCACAGTCCTATTCTAAGTGATATAATATCAGTTTTGTAATCATAGTTAGGCAGGGTTGAAAGAAAGTAAATTGATATATATTTATCATATGTAATTGAAAAGTAAGCTATAACAACAGTTGAAAAATATAGAAATTTGTTTCTGATTCTTCTTTTACTTTATGTCATAATTGAAAACTAAAAGTCTGCAAGC
>CALYLW010002477.1:0-12500 GCA_944989445.1 Ampullaceana balthica
GGGTTCTTTAATTAAATCCTTTATATTAACTTCACCGACGTCTCTGTCTTGGGCCTCGCGGTCGGTCAGTCGTGAGGGAGGGCGGAGAAAAAAAAAAGAAAAAATTACATTTTCCCGTGATGCTATCGAGCTGACATTTTGCCACAAAGGCACGTGGGACCTTAAGAATGCATCGTGTCAAAATTGCAGAGCGATCGAATATACAATAATTAAATTAATGCATTTTAAGTTTATCTCTATATCAAACATATGTCATTCAATTTAACAGTTTGTTATTGTTTTTTCTTCCATGTGCAGGGTGAGTCAATGCGTTCATGCCACCCATCGATGTCCATACCCCTCCTCCCTCTTCCCCCGGTTTTAAAGCCATGGGACATCAGTCGGTTTCAGTCTGTAAATGTTTGTCGTTTTCGTTTGAACATAATCAATACTTTTAGTTATGTCCCATATATACGGGATTTATACTCAAAACTCTGTTTTTACCGGGGGGTGTTTAATTTAAATCCCTTTATATTAACTTCGCCGCCGTCTCATATCTCTCTCTGTCTTGGGGTTGTGGTGGTCGGTCGTTTGGAAAACACAAAATTACAAAAAATGACACACTTCCGTGGATGGTATCGATGCTAAGGGATTTATAGTAAATAAACTTTGTTAACTTCTATATAAACCAAACCAACCATATATCATAAAATATATAACACACCCCCCCCAAAAAATCCACACACTCACTCACACATCTTCTACATCCCCTACTCTTTACTACACCAACACCAAAAAACACAACAAAATCTAACCCACAAAAACCTTACCAACCATCCCACCTCCTATAATCAACACCCACAAAACAACCTCAACAACTAACTCATCCACACCCCCCCACAATCCCACCCCCCTACCCCACCCATAACCTCTACCCCCCCCAACCCATCTACACCCCCCTAAACACCCCACCCCCCCCATCAAATTACCACCCCAAACCCAACCCTCCAACTACAACCACCAACCCCTTAAAACCACCACCCCTACCCCCCCCCAAACCTAATAATCCCCCCCCCCCCCCCCCCCCCCCCCCCCCCCACCCCCCCCCCCCCCCCCCCCCCCCCCCCCCCCCCCCCCCCCCCCCCCCCCCCCCCCCCCCCCCCCCCCCCCCCCCCCCCCCCCAACCCAAAAAAACCGATGATCGTGATCCACAACCCACCACAACACCCACCCAACCCCCACAAACCACCCCCACACCCAACAACCACACAACCCACCCACACCCAAACAACACAAAACCACCCCACTCCAACACACTCACACCCACACAAATCCAAACACCCACCACACCAAACACCAACAACACACCCACATACACAAACACCAACCACACCACAAACACCCCACACCAACACCACACCACACCCACACCCCACCCCCACCACCACACCCTCACCCCCACCCCAAACACACACCTCCACAACACATCACCCACACACACACATACACCCAACCCACACTACCACCACCACCAAAAATATCACTCTAACAACACCCCATACCCCAACAATCACCACATATATACACCAAAAACAACTACCCTACTCCCCAACATCAACACAACCCACCTTACCATACAAAAAACCTATCTACCCTCTCCAACCACAATAAATATTATCCCATATACACATTATTAACATCTACACAACATCCCTCCCCTTAATCATATTCCCCCTTCATTTTTAAAATTCACATAAAATTCAATCCTAACCAATTCCCATAATACAAACTACCCCCTCCTATCTAAACCACACACTTCTTACTACTTACTTAACCATATATCAACCCTTTACATAACAAAACCCTCCTTAACTAACACCTATCAAAATACTTAAACAATTCACTCTTCTATCAACATTAACATACCTTACCCCCACTCACAAAAATATTTTCTCATATTTCATTCTCCCACCCATTCTCCCCCCTCCAAACTAATTAAAACCATCTTTACTATATTCAACCTTCTTCTAATCCATTACACAATAACCCAACCAACCCATCAACCATACAAACCAAAACAAACCCAAAATCATAATAATCAATCTCACTCACCCAACCACAATCCAACAAAATCCCCCACAACTCAAATCACCCCCACCACTACCACCCACCACAAATACTATACAAACATTAAACAATCCCCACTTCCCTCTTAACAACATAAACACATACAACCCTCCTATCACCTCTCCTCCAACCTACCACACCCCCAACCCAACAACAACCCATCCTCCAAAAACCAAACCACAAATACCATCTCCAACCTCTCTCATATAACCACAATCACATCCATTCTCTATACCATAATCTTCACCTCTCCCCCTTAATCCCCCCTAACCCCTACCCCACTACCCATCCCTTACACCCCCCACAAATATCCATTTCCTCCAAAAAACAATTCCACAATACCACCACCCCCCTCTTCCCCATATTTTCCCTCCCCCATCTCTCATAATTACCATATTCCCCTCATCTCCTCCCCCCCCAACTCACAAACCACACCACACCAACAATTACCCTCATCAATCCCACAACCCTCTATCATCCCCCCCTACCCCCCAAAAACCTCCACCTACTCCCCCCCCCCCCCAACTTACAAACACCCTCATTACTCCAAACCAACTACTCCACCACACCCACAACCCCCACCAACACTCCACAAACCCCCCACTACCCACCCCAAAAAACTCTTTCCCTACCCACCCTCTTACCTCCCTCTTTACACAAAACTATAACACACACACACACACCCCACACACACACAACACACAACACAACACACACTAACACACCACCCACACACACACACACCCACACAACTCACTCACACTCAATACCCACACCCAACTAAACACAAACCCAAAACCCAATAACTATCACATACCACCCCTCACTATAACCACCCATCTACCCTCACACCCTCAAAAAAAAAATTACCCTCCAACCCATATATAACAATACCCAAATCCTAAATTCATATAATAACTATACACCCAAAATACAAAACAAAACCACCAAAACCCACACCCCCAAATCCTCCTCAACCAAAACAACACATCTAATATCCATCTCCCCCCCATAACCAACACCACCACACCCCACATCACACACCACCACTACACACACACCTACAAACCTACTACCATAACACAAACCACACACCCCACCTCACAATCAATATCACCTACTACACACACACACCCAACACATTCACCATAACACACCCACCACTATCCAACCACACACCACACCTACACACAACAACACCTACTATCTCACCCCAACACACCCACACACCACACCACACCCAACCCACACTAATACCACTCACATCACAACCACACACACACCACCCAACACACAAATTTATAAACAACACACCAACACCACACACACACCCAACCCCCCACCCCCACCACACACCAAACCCACCTCACCACACCTCTACTCTATACCACACACCCACACACACAAACACCTCACACCCCACCCCCTACCACTCTCACACACTATTTTCAACCCCACCCACACAAACCAACCCCAACCCCCACTTAAAATCTACACCATACACTACAACATTCACCACCACCCATCCAATCAGCAAAAATATACCCCCTTCACACCTCATCCCTCATCATACATTCAACACCCCCTTCTTTCCTGTCTTACATTCGCCACACTATTATTCATCCCTCATCCACATCATTCTCATACCCCGCCACGCATAACCGAATACATCCGACATAACACATACTCAACCAACCCTCACAAACCAACAATACACAACTCACTCACATCCAAAATCCCATCTAAACCAACTACTATATATATCCCCATACTCAAACACTCCTCTTTCCCTATACCAAAACACTACCCCACCTCCATCTTCTCTCTCTCTCTACTTATCTACCACACATCAAACAACCCACTACCCACCCCTAACACCACCACACCACTCAACACATATCTCACACACCATACATCAACACTATCCCCTCTCCCCCAAACCTCCATCCACTCTATTCACAACCATTAAACCCCTATTTTTTTCTTCCTTTCTTCTCATACTCTTACCCCCCTACACCCCATTCTATCCCTCCCCCCCCTACACCCCCCTATCCAAACCAACCCACATAATACACTCTCACCCACCCCCATCCAACCAACCCAATTACCCTAATCACTCAATCCCAAAACCACCCATCCAATAATTTTATCCCTACTAATAAACAAACACCCAATTCACTTTCCTCCCTATATAACAAAACCAAAAAAAACAACCCTCCCCCTCTACTCCTCTCACAATCACTCTCTCATTCCCTAAATCCTATCACACCTTTCAACCCCCTCCTCTATCCCCATTTTCACACATCCCCTCTTATAATACCCCCATTTTCCCCTCCTTTTCCCCCCTAACACCAAACAAAAACAAACCCAATCATTCTTATAAAAACCCCAACCAAAAAACCTCACAATCTCTAACACCCACCCCACAACCACCAAACCCCAAAACCAACCCACCCACACACACCCACCCAACAAACCCCACACAAACCCACCACACACAACACACCCAACACAACACCCCCACACCCCAAACACACCAACCCACCAAAACCAACCCCAAAACAAACACACACCCAACAACCCCAAACCAACCCACCCCCACCCACCCACCACAACCCAAACCAACCCAACACCACCCAAACACACACCACCCACCAAACCCCACCCCCATCACACCACCCCACAAACCCACATACAAACCCCCACACCCACAACCCCTACAAAACAACACACACACAAAACCACAACCCCTATCTAAACAACAACCACAACAACAACCACACACTAACCAACCAACCACCCCATAACAACAACAACCACCCCAACCACCCACAACACCCAAACCACCAACACCACCCCCCACAAACACAACCCACACCACCCACACAAACCCACAACAACAACACCACCCAAACCCAACCCCCACCCCCACACCACCAACCACACCCAAACAACCCACCCCCACCAAACACACACAAAACCACCCCCAACAAACCACCACAAAACCCACACCCACCCACCCACCAACAACCCAACAACAACCCCACCACCCCCAACCCACACAACCACCAAAACCCCCCCACCCACACAACAACCCCACCACCCCCACCCACACCCCCAACCCCCCAACCCACCACCACACCCACCACCCACACAACCCCACCCCCACCAACCCACCCCCACAACCCACCCCCCACAACCACCAAACCCCACCACCCCCCACCCCCCAACCCCCACCCACCCCACCACCCCCACCCCCCCACACACCACCCCCACCCACCCCCCACCACACACCCCCCACCACCCCACCCCCCCCACCCAACCAACCACCCCCCCACCCACCACCCAACCACCACCCCACCCCCCCACACCCACCCACACCCCACCCCCACCACCCCCCACCCCCCCCCACACCCCACCACACCCCCCACCCCCCCCCCACCACCCACCCCCCCCACCCCCACCACCCCCCCCCCACCCCACCACCCACACACACCCCCACCCCCACCCCACCCCCCCACCCACCCACACCCCCCACCCACCCCACACCCACCCCCCCACCCCACCCCCCCCCCACCACACCCCCCCCCCACCCCCCCACCCCCCCACCCCCCCCACCACCCCCCCCACACCACCACACCCCCCCCACCCCACACCCCCCCCCCACCCCACCACCCACCACCCCCACCCCCACCCCCCACCCCCACCCCCCCAACACCCCACCCCCACCCCCCCACCCCACCCCACCACCCCCACCCCACCCAACACCCCCCCCCCACCCACCACCCCCACCCACCCACCCCCCCCCACCACCCACCCACACCCCCCACCCCCACCACCCCCCCCCCACCCCCCCACCAACCCACCCCCCCCCCACACCCCACCACCACCCCCCCCCCACCCCCACCACCCCACCCCCCACACCCCCCCACCCCCCCCCCACCCACACCCCCACCCACCCCCCCCACCCCCCCCCACCCCCACCACCCCCACCCCCCCCACACCCCCCCCCCAACACCCACCCCACCCCACCCCACCACCCCCACACCCCACCACCCCCCCCACCCCACACCCCCACCCACCCCCCCACCACCCCCACCCCCCCCACCCCCACACCCACCCCCCCCCACCCCCCCCACCACCACCCCACCCCCCACCCACCCCCACACCCACACCCCCCCCACACCACCCCCCCCACCCCCCACCACCCCACCCCCCCCCACCCCCCACCCACCCCCCCCCCACCCCCCACACCCCCCCCACCCCCCCCACCCCCCCCCCACCCCCACACCCCCCACACCCCACACCCACCCCCCACCCCCCCCCCACCCCCACCCCACCCCCCCACCCCCCCACCCACCCCCCCCACCCACCCACCCCCACCCCCCCACCCCCCCCACCCCCCCCCCACACCCACCCCCCCACCCCCCCCACCCCCCACCACCCCCCCCCACCACCCCCCCCACCCCACCACCCCCCACCCCCCCACCACCACCCCCCACCACCCCCCACAACCCCCCACCCCCCCCCCACCACACCCCCACCCCCACCCCCACCCACCCCCCCCCCACCCCCCACCCCCCACCAACACCCCCACCCCCCCCCCACCCCACACCCCCCCACACCCCCCACCCCCCACCCACCACCCCACCCCCCCCCCACCCCCACACCCCACCCCCACCACACCCACCACCCCCCCACCCCCACACCCCACACCCCCCACCACACCCCACCCCCCACCACCCCCCCCACCACCCCCCACCCACCACCCCCCACCACCCCACACCACCCCCACCCCCCCCCCACCCACCACCCCACCACACACCCACCACACCCCCCCCCACCCCCACCCCCCCACCCCCCACCCCCCACACCACCACCCCACCCCCCACCCCACCCCCCCCCCACCCCCCACACCCCCCACCCCCACCCCACACCCCCCCCCACACCCCCACCACCCCCACCCCCCACCACCCCCACCACCAACACCCCCACCCACCCCACCCCACCACCCACCCCCCCACACACCCACCCCACCCCCCACCACCCCCACCCCACCCACCCCCCAACACCCCCCACCCACCCCCCCACCCCCACCCACCCCCCACCACACCCCCCACCCCACCCCCCCCACCCCCACCCCCCCACACACCCCCCACCCCCCCACCACCCAACACCCCCCCCACACCCCCACCAACCCCCCCCCCACCCCCCACCCCCCCCACCACCCCCCACCACCCACCCCCACCCACCCCCCCCCACCCCCACCACCCCACCCCCCCCCCACCCCCACCCCCCCCACCCCCCCCACCCCCCCCCCACCCCCACCCCCCACCCACACCCACCCCCACCCCCACCCACACCCCCACCCCCCCCCCACCCCACCCACCCCACCCCCCCCCACCCCCCACCCACCCCCACCCCCCCCCACCCCCCACCACCCCACCCCCACCCACCCACCCCCCCCCACCCCCCACCACCCCCACCCACCCCCACCACCCCCACCCCCCACCCACACCACCCCCCCCCACACCCACCCACCCCACCCCCCCCCACACCCCCACCCCCCACCACCCCCCACCCCCCACCCCACCACCCCCCACCCACCCCCACCCCCCCCACCCCCCCCCCACCCCCCCCCCACCCCCACCACCCCACCCCCCCCACCCCCACCCACCCCCACCACCCCCCCCCCACCCCCCACCCACCCCCACACCACCCCCACCCACACCCACCCCCCCCCCACCCCACACCCCCCCCCCACCACCCCCCCCCACACCCCCCACCACCCACCCCCCCCCACCCCCCCACCCCCCCCCACCCCCACCCCACCCCCCCACCCCACCCCCCACCACCCCCCCCACCCCCCCCACCCACCCCCCACCCCCCCCACCCCCCCCACCCCCCCACCCACCACCCACCCCCACCCACCCCCCCCACCCCCCCCACCCACCCCCCACCCCCCACCCCCCCCCCACCCCCCCCCACCCCACCCCCCCCCCACCCCCCCCACCCACCCCCCACCACCCCACCCACCACCCACCCCCACCCCCCCACCCCCACCCCCCCACCCCCCCCACCCCCCCCCCACCCCCCCACCCCCCACCCCCCCCCACCCCCCCCACCCCCCCCCACCCCCCCCCACCCCCACCCCCCCACCCCCCCCACCCCACCCCCACCCCACCCCAACCACCCCACCCCCCCCCCACCACACCCCCCCACCCACACCCCCCCCCCACCCCCCACACCCCCCCACCCCCACACCCCCCACCCCCCCCCACCACCCCACACCACCCACCCCCACCCCCCCACCCACCCCCCCCCACACCCCCACCCCCCCCCCACCCCACCCCCCACACCCCCCCCCCACCCCCCACCCCCCCCACCCCCCACCCCCACCCCCCCCACCCCCACACCCACCACAACCCCACCCCCCCCACCCCCACCACCCACCCCCCACCCCCCACCCCCCCCCACCCCCACCCCACCCACCACCCCCACCCCACCCCCCCACACCCCCCCACCCCCCCCCACCCCCCCCCCACCCACCCCCCCACCACCCCCACCCCCCACCCCCCCCCACCACCCCCCCACCCCACCCCCCCCCCACACCCCCCCCCCACCCCCCCCCCACCACCCCACACCCCACCCACCCCCCCACCCCACCCCACCACCCCCACCCCCCCACCACCCCCCCCCACCCACACCCCACCCCACACCCCACCCCCCCACCACCCCCACCCCCCCCACCCCCCCACCCACCACCCCCCCCCACCCCCCACACCACCCCCCCACCCCCCCCCCACACCCCACCCCCCACCCCCCCCACCCACCCCACCCACCCCCCCCACCCCACCCCCCCACCACCCCCCCCCCACCACCCCCCCCACCCCACACCCCACCCCCCCCACACCCCCACCACACCACCCCCCCCACCCCACACCCCCCCACCACACCCCCCCCCACCACCACCCCACACCCCCCCCACCCCCACACCCCCCACCCCAACCCCCACCACCCCCCACCCCCACCAACCCACACCCCCCCCCCACCCAACACACCCCCACCACCCCCCCCCCCCCCCACCAAACAACCCCCCACCCCCAACACCACACCACACCACCCAAAACCCCCACCAACAACCCACCCCAAACCCAAACCCCCCCCCCCCTCAAAAACCAACAAATAACAAACCAAAACACACCCACCCCACAAACCCCACAACCCCCTACCCCCAAAAACACAACAACACATACAAATCACCACCCTCAACCAACCCCACCACCACAAACAACCCAATACCCAACATCAAAAACAACCTAATCACAACAACAACATTCATACCCCAATAACCCCTCACAACCCCAAATATCCATAAAACCATAAACACAACCACCACCAACCAACATACTAAACCAAAAATTCACAACCAACCAACCACACCACACAACACCCCACCACACCCCAAACCCCCCACACAACCCCACCCCTCCACTACCCCATCATAAACTAATCATTTCACATTCTCTATATCCTACATTTCTATACAAAATCCATTTCCCTACTATTACACACTTCCCCCTTATCTCCACCCCTCATCCTAATTTCCCAACATAAAACATAACTAAACCCAAAACCCACAACCTAATCACACAACCCCAACACAACCCCACACCCCCCCAAACAACATAAAACACACAACAAACCATCCAACAACCCAAACAACCACCAAACACACCCACAAACACACCAATATTATACATAAATCTCCCAATCCAATAATCCCCCCCCCCAAATCAACCCACAAAACCCAACATACCATACTCTCTATCCAATAACCCCAAACCCCCCTCAAACCCCCCCACCCCAAACCCCCCATCACTCATCATACCATACCAACCCAACAATCCAAAAACTCAACAAAACAAACACACACATACACCATAACAAAAAATCTCACTCTATACTCTTATCTACAACACAATCCTCCACAAAAACCACCCAAACATAATCTCTCAACTATTTACAACAATTCCCCACCAAAAACCCCCACACAACCTCAATTATCTCAACACAACCCCAAAACACTACCCACCAACCCTAATATCAAAAAAACAAACACAAAAAAAAATTTCAAAAAAATCATCAAATAACAATCCCCAAACACAAACATAACACATCACACCATAACCACAACCCCCCAACACAAAAAAACTTTAAACCCAACCCCACACCATCAAAAACAACACAAAAACCCCCAAAAACAACAAATACAAAACAAAAACCCCACCAAAACAAACCCAAAACTCACCACCCCACAACACCCAAACCAAAACAACCCCCCCCCCCACCCAATACTAACCACATACACATATACCCCCATCAACTCCCTACCCACAAATATAATACTCAACCACCTCTTAAACTACAAACACCTATACCAATACACCCTCAACCACCCATAATACCCCTCTAATACCCCTCCAAAAACATACACACCACACCCACCCCCTCCAACCCACCATAATACATACTCCTAATTCCCTACAAACACATACAACTACATACACCCCCCAAACCCTCCTCATTACCCCCATCAACCCCATCCTCCACTATCCCTCCTCCCCACTTATACATTCAAACAAAACTCATCATAAACCCAAACATCCCACCTCCACATATCCCATCCCAACCCACCAACCCCCCCCAACACAAAAAACCCCCTCACAAAACACCCCCCCCCCCCCCCCCCCCCCCCCCCCAACCCCACCAACCCCCAACACTCAAAAAAAAAAAAAAAAAAAAAAAAAAAAAAAAAAAAAAAAAAAAAAAAAAAAAATAAAACAAAAAAAAACCAATACACCCATCTTCACCACCACACACACTCTACCTCAAAAAACCCAAATCACAACCCAACTTCCCCCCCCCTACATATAATCCCACATCCCCAAACACCCCCCCCACCCACCATTCAAAACCTCTTCCCCCACAACAACCAAACACCCAACAAACCCACATCACCCCCAACCCATTCCCCCTATCTACAAACCAAAAAAACATAAACTCACCATATCCTACAAAAAAATCTTCATAAAACCCACATCACTATAAACAATCCACAACCTTACCACCCCAACCCCCCACAATCCACATATAAATAAAACTACAACCAAAAAACCCCCCACAACAAATTATAATACACCCTAAAAAACCCCACCACCCTCCCTAACACATAAACCCCCAATCAATCAACAACCACACCCAAACCAAACACAAATCCCCAAACAAACACCCTCAAAACAAACACACAACAAAACCCACACTCACTAAAACCCACCCCCCCCTCCCCATAAATTCTAAAAATAACAACCCCCACCACACAAAACCAACAAACCTACACTTCTAAAATCCATAAAAAACCCTCAAACCTCTCATACCCTTTCCTCCTCAAATCTTCAACCCAACAAACCTATATACTCCATTATAAACCCCCCCCCTCCCAATAAACCATTAAATCCCCACATCCTTCATAACCCATACCCATAACCCCCCCAAACCCCACATCAAACCACACAAACAAACAACCCAACTCCACACCTCCTCCCCATATTACATATTCCCTAAACTCAAATCCATATCCATCACCCCCAAAACCTTCTCCCTCCAACACCATAAAAACCAAATCCCCCCAAACCCCAATAAATCCTCCCCCCACTAAACACAACAAACCCTCTCCCACCATCCCACCTCAACCCAACCCAAAATAACCTCAAACAAACTACCCCACACAAAACCTATACACAACTAACCATCTACTCTCCCATACACACCCACACACCCCAACACAATACCACCCCTAACCACTACCTCACCACACACACATCCACCCCATCTTCACCCATACAAATACCCCACACATACACCACAACAAACATACCACCACCCAACCACCCTACCCGCAACCACCACACATCCACTCCACACCCACCCCAAAAACCTCCTATTACCTTACTCCTCTCTCACACACCTCCTTATTCCCTCATCTCTTCTCACCCTCTCTTCCCCTCCTCTTTCCCTCCTCATCACCACTACACCATCTCATACCATCCCACTACTCAACATAACCCTCCCCAATATCCACTCACTCCACCACACCACATCCCATCCCTCCCACTCATCACTCTATCTCTCTCCTTCCTCCCTCCCCACTCTACCCCATCACCCCCAACACACTTACCACACACACCCAACACCCCACACCCACAAACACAACACCACCCCACACACAAACCACTCACCCCCAACCACACAACACACACACAACACACACACACACACTCCACTACTCTCTCACCACACACTACACATCAACCCCACACCACACCACACATCAC
>CALYLW010002477.1:17500-46502 GCA_944989445.1 Ampullaceana balthica
ATATTGAATAAAGAATAATAGTGAAGCGTATCTACAAAGAGACACACTGCTGACTCATCTGAATACGTATCAGCATCTTGTCTCGTCAAGGCTTCCTCTTTTCATAAAGGAGATGCATCAAGATCAATTATTCTCTATTCAAAAACTTTTTTTCATTTTATGCACTATGTATTCAATACTAACTATTCAAGTTTTTCTCCACAATACATTAATTTTTTAAAAATATCTTCGTAGACTTTAGTATGTTATCTTAAACTTAAATGGTTAATGATGAATGTAAAACCTATTTAAAAAAAAACAAAAAACCATGTTCAGTTGAAATTTTATTATTATTGAGTTTCTTTGTCAATGATTTTCTTTCCTTAAGCATGTGTTTACAATTTGATTAACTGTCCTTTGAAAGAAGTGGCGATGCTTGTGATGTACATATTCCAGTTCGATATTCTTGCCGTAAAATAATGTTACAGCTTTTGTATATATCTCAGTTCCCATATCGATGCCGGAAAAAAGTGGTGCTATAGGTTTCAGAGCGATGGTGTGTTTGCCTTGTATGTAACCCTAACACCAGGGGACGAATCAGCGGCGTCCTTTCAAGCAATTCCAGTACCACGTTGGGGAAACAAGTATTTTGTCTTTACCTTGGGGTAAGTGTCACATCTGAAAGTTAACTCTTTTAATCCTTTCTTTTTCCCGTTAAGATGTCGATTATATTGACTTTAAATACAATAATTTCATTACTTAAAAGTGTTGTTTTTTTCAACTAGAAACATCTATTCAATGGTGTGATTACTTATAACTCTTACATTCAGATACAACCATTCTGTGTTATGATTATATCTATCCTTACTTACAGTTACAACCATTCTGTGTTATGATTATATCTATCCTTACTTTCAGTTACAACAATTCTGTGTTATGATTATATATATCCTTACTTTCAGTTACAACCCTTCGATCCAGATTTTAACAGCTGAAGAAAATCGTGTTACAGTAACATTTAAAGTTTCTTCAAATGGAAACATCGTCATCCAGGGATCCACTTACGAAACTAATGACAAGTTAATACTATTAATGGGAAGGTAATACTATTAATGGGAAGGTATTACTATTAATGGGAAGGTAATACTATTAATGGGAAGGTAATACTATTAATGGGAAGGTAATACTATTTATGGGTATGTAATATTATTAATGGGAAGGTAATACTATTAATGGGAAGGTAATACTATTAATGGGAAGGTAATAATATTAATGGGAAGGTAATACTATTAATGGGAAGGTAATACTATTAATGGGAAGGTAATACTATTAATGGGAAGGTAATATTATTAATGGGAAGGTAATATTGTTAATGGGAAGGTAATACTAAAAATGGGAAGGTAATACTATTAATGGGTATGTAATACTATGAATGGGAAGGTAATACTAAAAATGAGAAGGTAATACTATTAATGGGAAGGTAATACTATTAATGGGAAGGTAATACTAAAAATGGGAACGTAATACTATTAATGGGTATGTAATACTATTAATGGGAAGGTAATACTGATAATGAGAAGGTAATACTATTAATGGGAAGGTAATACTATTAATGAGAAGGTAATACTATTAATGGGAAGGTAATACTATTAATGGGAAGGTAAAAAACCAAAATATTTTGGTTTGTTTATCGTAGTTGTATTTTTTAAAAATTCAAACTCAGAGACGGTAAAAAGGGATTCATGCAAATTAAATTTATAAAAATAAAAAAAATAAAATAAATGTAAAATAAAATATATAATAAAAGAAAGACATTATTCAAATTTAGCAATAGGTTTACTTTTTAATTCTACTGATAAATTCAAAATGTATTTCTCATCATTGTTTACGAAATCCAAATGAAATCTTTTGAAGGCGAAATTCTTGAGAAATTATAACTATTATGATATGCTTGATATGTTTAGGATTTATATTTAAAGTTCCATCCATTGAAATTTAGACTTATTTTTAGCCCAACTTATGAGATATTTTAATTTCAATGTTTGAGTTTATGAATATTGAGTAAACGTTGGCTGATAAGAAAAAATGTGGACCCAGTTTGTATTTGTGATAGTCCGATTAAAAGAAGGTTTCGATAAGAAATTATAAATCTGATGCAAACTTTTATTAATTAAATGATCTAAAAGAATATTAAAATGTGCAGTGTTATTTGTACAAAAGTTGAGAACGTAAACAAAACATACAACTTGGGTGTCCAAACATACAACTTGGGTGTCCAAACATACAACTTGGGTGTCCAAACATACAACTTGGGTGTCCAAACATACAACTTGGGTGTCCAAACATACAACTTGGGTGTCGAAACATACAACTTGGGTGTCCAAACATACAACTTGGGTGTCCAAACATACAAATTGGGTGTCCAGCCATACAACTTAGGTGTCCAAACATACAACTTGTGTGTCCAAACATACAACTTGGGTGTCCAAACATACAACTTGGGTGTCCAAACATACAACTTGGGTGTCCAAACATACAACTTGGGTGTCCAAACATACAACTTGGGTGTCCAAACATACAACTTGGGTGTCCAAACATACAACTTGGGTGTCCAAACATACAACTTGGGTGTCCAAACATACAACTTGGGTGTCCAAACATACAACTTGGGTGTCCAAACATACAACTTGGGTGTCCAAACATACAACTTTGGTGTCCAAACATACAACTTGGGTGTCCAAACATACAACTTGGGTGTCCAAACATACAACTTGGGTGTCCAAACATACAACTTGGGTGTCCAAACATACAACTTGGGTGTCCAAACATACAACTTGGGTGTCCAAACATACAACTTGGGTGTCCAAACATACAACTTGGGTGTCCAAACATACAACTTGGGTGTCCAAACATACAACTTGGGTGTCCAAACATACAACTTGGGTGTCCAAACATACAACTTGGGTGTCCAAACATACAACTTGGGTGTCCAAACATACAACTTGGGTGTCCAAACATACAACTTGGGTGTCCAAACATACAACTTGGGTGTCCAAACATACAACTTGGGTGTCCAAACATACAACTTTGGGTGTCCAAACATACAACTTTGGTGTCCAAACATACAACTTTGGTGTCCAAACATACAACTTGGGTGTCCAAACATACAACTTGGGTGTCCAAACATACAACTTTGGTGTCCAAACATACAACTTGGGTGTCCAAACATACAACTTGGGTGTCCAAACATACAACTTGGGTGTCCAAACATACAACTTGGGTGTTCAAACATACAACTTGGGTGTCCAAACATACAACTTGGGTGTCCAAACATACAACTTGGGTGTCCAAACATACAACTTGGGTGTCCAAACATACAACTTGGGTGTCCAAACATACAACTTGGGTGTCCAAACATACAACTTGGGTGTCCAAACATACAACTTGGGTGTCCAAACATACAACTTGGGTGTCCAAACATACAACTTGGGTGTCCAAACATACAACTTGGGTGTCCAAACATACAACTTGGGTGTCCAAACATACAACTTGGGTGTCCAAACATACAACTTTGGGTGTCCAAACATACAACTTGGGTGTCCAAACATACAACTTGGGTGTCCAAACATACAACTTGGGTGTCCAAACATACAACTTTGGGTGTCCAAACATACAACTTGGGTGTCCAAACATACAACTTGGGTGTCCAAACATACAACTTGGGTGTCCAAACATACAACTTGGGTGTCCAAACATACAACTTGGGTGTCCAAACATACAACTTGGGTGTCCAAACATACAACTTGGGTGTCCAAACATTTATGTTATATTTCACAGATATGAAGCTTTTTCCCTGTCATCATGCAAAGTGACAACGAAGAATGAAACATTTCTCACAGGTGGTAACGTAGTTAGAATTGGACTTGAAAATTAGCAAATTAGTTGCGTGTTTGCTTTCATAAGTAATATCTATAAATTAGGAATGTTAACGATTAATTTAAATTTAATCATTAACTTTTGAAAAATTAACGATTAATTAATCGTTAATTTCGATTAAAGCCAAAAATTGAAATTTATGGTGCAATAAATAACATTTATTAAAATACTTGTCGAAAATCGACATAACACTGGAATGTCTTCTTTATTTGACATCTTTTATCCAACAACGCAAACAGACAAGTTTATTGACATTATTTGGTTCAAGTGATGAGCGGGTTTAAGTGACAATATAAGCAGCCGAGCTGAACAACCGTTCACATAGCTTTAGATTATCCCAGCTGAAGTTTCTGATACTGTAGTGGATGCTTGGTATGTTAGTGATATGTAAGCAAAGTGTTAGAACCATGGTAGCAATATCCCATTTAAGCAGCGCGGCTGCGCAGATATTTGTGCGAAGCCACACAGGAGTTTAGAATCACCGTGCAGCAAATTTTGTAAAATATTGCACAAAAAATGGACGTTTTGTAACTTTGCACATAAGTTGTTTTTTTTAACTTTGCACACGGACCAACGAAGCTTAGACTTAGAGGGAACATTGCAATTTACACAATGACCTTTATCAACATTTTGAACATTAACGTCAGTCAGTAGTTTAAAACAAAAATGGTCGTGTAATCGTTGGGAAAATAGTTTATATTTATCGGCAGAAATATTTTACTTTTGAATTCCCGTACATTTATAACAGGTGGGTCGATTAATCGTTATAAACATTTTAATCGTTAAAATTTTAACGATTAATCGAGAAATTAAAAGTTAATTTCCGCAGCCCTAATATAAATATTTAATGTCGTATTATTACTGGATGTTTGTCAGAAGTAGAAAAGACATTCATCTTTATTGTTTATATTTAAATATAAAAAAATAAACTAGGGCTGTTAACGATTAATTTAAATTCAATCGTTCACTTTTGTAAAATTAACGATTAATTAATCGATAATTTCGATTAAAGCCAAAAATTAAAAAGCATGATGTCATAAGTAACACTAATTTAACATTTTTGTACAAAATCTAAATAACACTGGAATATCTCATTTATATATCATCTTTTAACCAACTACGCAAAAAGACAAGTGTGTTGACATTATTTGGTTCAAGTGATGAGCGGGTCGATTGACAATATAACCAGCCGAGCTGAACAATCATTCACATGGAACTGAGGTAACAATTATGCACAAAATGTTCTTGGCAATGAATGACATAATCAGATATCGGTGTTCAGTAAGTTTCCACCATTGTAGGGGGTTAATGGATTTAAGAACTTTCATCTCCATTTTTTAAACACACAAATTCATCAGAAGAGCTGTCGTCATTTTTTGTCTCTGAGTCACACTCCAATGCTGCCATTAGTTTAATACGCTGTTCATTTGGTTTAATGAATAGGCGAAGTGTTAGAACAATGGTAGGCAAACATTATCAACATTTTGAACATTCCTGTCATTTAATCAGTCGGCCTACAGACCTTCTCACAGCACAGAGACCACTCTGTTGAAGGTAACAAATGACCTCCTGCTCGCACTGGACAGTGGGAAAATTTCTATATTGGTCCTCTTAGATCTTAGTGCAGCCTTTGACACTGTTGACCATCAAATACTGCTGAAAACCCTGCAAAGTTATTTTGGAATTTCTGGCTCAGTTCTGGCTTGGTTTCAATCATACTTATCTAACAGATCACAGGTAGTATCAGTAGATGGTTGTATCTCTCACAAAGCTGACTTGCTTTATGGTGTGCCTCAGGGTTCTGTTTTGGGTCCGGTACTTTTTGTACTGTATACAAGACCGCTACTTCTACTGCTTGAAAAGCATTCAGTTAAAAGCCAATCATTTGCAGATGATACTCAACTATATATTCACACTGATCCCTCTAATATGGACTCCGGTGTCCAATTGTTGCAGGAGTGCATTGGTGAAGTGAAGTCTTGGATGACGTTAAGCAAACTCAAGCTGAATGATGACAAGACTGAAGCACTTCTATTTTGCAACAATAAATCACGCAGTACTTTGTCTCTTCCGAAGTCAATTCACGTAGCCAGTTCGGATATTCTGTTCACAACATCGACTAGGAATCTTGGCTACATTATTTCTGACAACATGTCTATTAACAACTTCATCAATCACATCTGTCGCTCTGCCTACACTGCCATTCGTCAGATCAGCTCAATCCGTCATTACTTAACAGTTAGTGCCACAAAAACACTAGTCTGTGCTCTTGTACTGGCTCGTATGGATTACTGCAATTCTCTTCTGTCAGGTGTGCCAAAACAATGCATTGAAAGACTACAGAAAGTTCAAAATTCAGCTGCCAGACTGGTGCTCAATGCAAAAAAACATGACCATGTTACTCCACTTCTTCGCTCACTTCATTGGCTGCCTATACAAGCCCGTATTGATTACAAACTGGCCGTTCTCTGTCACAATTTCTTTTCGGACTCAAGCCCATCGTATCTTACTGAACTTTTGTCGGTCTACTCACCCACTCGCAAGCTAAGATCTTCTGCAGACACACGCGTTCTCTCTGTTCCTACGACACGCACCAAAACGTTTGGTGAAAGGTCGTTCTCTTTTTGTGCAGCCAAACAATGGAATTCTCTACCATTACACATACGTGGTATTCAAACAACCAAGTCCTTCAAGACTGCACTTAAGACACATCTTTTCAAAATTTATTTTTAAAATTGATGAAACAACATTTCTTGTAAATGATTAACGTAGCTTATGTATAATGTATTGTAATTGTGTGTGTTTGTTGTGATATGAATGTTAATTTAATACTTATAAGTATGTTATTTCTTTCATGTAAAGCGCTGTGAGCCCAGTTCCTTACTGGGATACAACGCTATATAAATAATCAATTTATTATTATTATTATTAATAGTTTAAACCCAAAATGTTCGTGTAATTGTCAGGAATTTATTATTTATCGGCCGTAATTTTTTTTAAATTTTATTTTTACTTTTTAACTTCCAATAACTTGTAAGTTATGGGTCGACTAATCGGTAAAAAATAATTTAATCGTTAAAAATTTTAACGATGAATAGATAAATTAATCGTTAAATTCCGCAGCCCTAAAATAAAATAATTTTTTTTTCATTTTTTTATTTTTAAAGCTGCACCTGCTTGCTCCATTTAATTCAAACTTCGTTAATATTGATTTAATTATTTGGCAAAGATAGTATTAAAGAAATGTATTTCTCATTGCTTTTCCAAATATATTTATACTTAAAAATTAACATTTTGAAATTTAAACTCTCTCACTGCAAAAATCTGGGCCACAAATGCATCTTTATGTAACTGATCAGGGGCCGTCCATAAATGCTTATTTAAGTAATTCTATTATTTGCAAATAGTTAACGTCAATATTGCTTGCCTTCTTGGATGTATATTGAAAAAGAGACGTAGGAATGAAGCCATTTACATTATTTTAGGCCTTTGTCAAGACAATAGCTTTATTGACACCCAATTCTTTGTTTGTAATTTATTTCCAAATCTATACTCAAATTTGTTTCTTCCATCACTAAAAAGTTGACTCATGGCTTGTAGAATTCAAGGGACGTCACTGTTTGTCTTAGCCTCTCGCACATGTCGTAACCTTATCTTGTTGAACTTTCTAGACCAGCATTAATTAAAGCAATGTATAAATAAATAAACAATCATCATGTCTCTGAACTCTTACAGGTGCGACCATTGAGGGAACCAACCATTTTGGCGTCATCAGTGGAAACTGTGAAACATCTTCTTCCTTGCAGCATTGTCCTGACAATTTGAAACCACAGTCCCCAGCGACTGATCCTGCTGCAGGTCGGTTCTTTAACTTAAATGTCTGAAGGTGCAAACATAATTATAATACAGGGGTGGACTACAATAAGACATTAACTAGAGTTTAAGATACACAAACTTTGTATTTCAATAAAACAATAAATTTAGAAATGTAGACACTAAACAGGTGTAAACGTTGCGGTAAATTGTTTCATCGGTACTAATAAACAAAAGTGTTTGAATCAAATTTACCTTAGACATTATACATATTTTAGCCTACCTTTGAAAATATAATCAAGAAAGAAGAAAAGGAAAGGAAAACAGAGCTACAGAAATTACATTAATAATAGGATATTTCAGTTATGCAAAGTTGTAAATTTCGTTCAAAGCCATAAAATGTCTTCTTTCAATCTATTTCCATATAGAATATATCAGGTCTAACATGCTAATATAGCCAGTGATTGCGGAAATGTATTTAATCCGTTTGGGTTTGCAGTAGTGAAATGTTTAGAGATATTTTAGAGTTTAATTCAACTGCACATTTTTACTTTCGCAAATGGTTTCTAATGTGTTTATAAAAAAACTAAAGACAAACAGGTAGCCGAACGTAATGTTAATATTCACTGTATTACTCATGGCATACATTATCATTGACATGCCTACCGTGTTGGCCAACGGTTATTGTGGTAAATGTACTCTTATTTGTGGTCAGTCCACACTAAGTTATGGTCACTATACACTAAGTGGTTCACTCAACATTAAGTGTTGGTCACTACACACTAAGTGATGGTGAGTAAACACTAAGGAGCGGTCGGTCCACGAACATGGTTATCAGTCAACTCTCTAGCCTTACAATACATATTTCATTATTAAAAATTGGTGGTATTAACATTTACTCCGTTAAGTATGACGTATTGTTGGGTTAATTAATTATTTAATTAAAGTTATAAACATGTCTACATTATGTGGTACACTCCAACGTTTAGAAATGCTACAGCCCGCATCAGTTGCTGGAATGGAGTATTACATTTTTACTTTTCGCTACTTGAAAGTTTCAACCATCATCGTGTCAGTCGTGGCGACCCAAGGGGAATCACAAGTGTCCCTCACAGGGGACGGAGATAACTTCGCTGTAAAAGTCGAGGTCAGCACCAGTGTAAGTCTTGACCAGCTTTTTATTTAGCTCTCTTTCAGCTGTCACAACCGACATTCTGAGCAAGCCTTGTATTTAACTCTCTTCCAGCTGTCACAACCGACATTCTGAGCAAGCCTTTTATTTAATTCTTGTCTAGAACTTACAACTAACATTCCGAACATGTCGAATGCTACTTTTTATACTTACAAATTTTAGCTATTTTTTCCAGCTTGTTGTGTTATCATTAACTAAATTTGAAGAGGAAAATGGTAATTTTTTCAAACAGATCATGTTACATTTAGATTTAGCAATAAGTTCACTTTGAAGTAAGTAAATGTTGAAGTAATGTCATAAGCATCAATGTTCCCATATAGCTTCGCGGCTGCATGGCCGCACAAATAACTGACCCGCGCCGCGCAGAAGTTTAGACTTACCGCATTGCAAATTTTATAAAAATTGCACAAGAAAGGATACTGTGTAGCTTTGCAAACCATTTTTTTACTTTTCATACGGACCAACGAACTTTGGAGGGATTATTTGATTTGTTACAATATGGTCATGTTTCAGTGGGGTCCTGTTACAATAAGGTCGTGTTACAATATGGTCATTTGTCAGTGGGGTCCTGTTACAATAAGGTCGTGTTACAATATGGTCATGTTTCAGTGGGGTCCTGTTACAATAAGGTCGTGTTACAATATGGTCATTTGTCAGTGGGGTCCTGTTACAATAAGGTCGTGTTACAATATGGTCATGTTTCAGTGGGGTCCTGTTACAATAAGGTCGTGTTACAATATGGTCATGTTTCAGTGGGGTCCTGTTACAATAAGGTCGTGTTACAATATGGTCATTTGTCAGTGGGGTCCTGTTACAATAAGGTCGTGTTACAATATGGTCATGTTTCAGTGGGGTCCTGTTACAATAAGGTCGTGTTACAATATGGTCATTTGTCAGTGGGGTCCTGTTACAATAAGGTCGTGTTACAATATGGTCATGTTTCAGTGGGGTCCTGTTACAATAAGGTCGTGTTACAATATGGTCATGTTTCAGTGGGGTCCTGTTACAATAAGGTCGTGTTACAATATGGTCATTTGTCAGTGGGGTCCTGTTACAATAAGGTCGTGTTACAATATGGTTATGTTACCATAAAGATTTACTTCATTGAGGTCATATGTAGACACAACTTGTACTTTCAACTTTTGGCACAGTTCCACATTCATGGACACATACAGTTGACGTCCAGCAAGCCGGTCATTGTTTTTGTACATCTGAGGTCATCCTGCTTCTTCTTGGACATCTATAGGAGGCTATCAGAGGACTTGGAGGAGGTACAAGGTGACATGCTCATCTGTCCTATTATACCAACCTATCTCTTCACTACCACATGCACATGGATGTAAGTTGGATGAGATATATATATATATATATATATATATAAGTTAATAGACATGCATGAATATAAGTTAGTTGACATGAATGTAAGTTAGTTGACATGAATGTAAGTTAGTTGACATGAATGTAAGTTAGTTGACATGAATGTAAGTTAGTTGACATGGATGTAAGTAAGTTGTCATGAATGTAAGTTAGTTGACATGGATTAAAGGTAGTATACATGCATATAAGTCGGTTGATATGAATTTCAGCTAACAGACATGGATGTAAGATAGTAGTTGGCATTCATGTAATTGAGTTGACATTTTATTATTTTAACCATGAACATCATTAGCACTGTCATTGGTAATAATGGACTCCTGTAAATGCTGAAGGTTTAACTTCTGCAGGTTCAATCTTGACAAGATTATAAATTACATTTTAATTTTTTTGTACTCTAATTTATCTTAAACATTTTTCCATGTAACAGACAACCAGATTTGCCCACGGATAATTACGTTGCAGTTGTTTTTCAAAAAGGAAAAGACGAGAATATTTTGTTTAACAACAAAAACTTAAACAATTTCAGGTACGAGTGCTGTCCAACATGTCTGCTATGTGGACCTATATATAACATCATGATATTCATTATGGTTTCAAATACAAAAAAAAACATTCGCTGTTATGTTGATTTGCTTCCTGTCGACAGGAAAGAAATAAAATATTGTTTGATGTAGTGTATTTTGTGGGTTTTTTCGAGTACACCCCCCCCCATCTCAATAAATACCTCAGCTGCCAGTATGGCAAACATCGTAATGAACCAACGAAAGCTGGAGGAGGTACATAACTTTAAATATCTTGGAGCCATTATTTCTAGAGATGGTTCCTGTGAAGCTGAAAGTCGAGCTAGAACTGGGTCAGCAATGACGAAGATAACCAAAATATGGAACAGTAAAAACATTAGCCTGCTAACAATGCTCAGGCTTTACAGAGCTCTCGTTAAAACCATTGTCCTTTATGGATATGAGACCTGGACACGAATGGCAGCCACTGAAAGCAAGCTGCAGGTATTTGAAAACAAATGCATTATGAAAACTCTTCAGATCTCCTTTTAGAATACATGACCAATGAATATGTCTTGGACAGAATAAACTCTATTGCGGGTCATCAAGAAACCATTCCAACAACAATTAAGAGACGTAAGATGGCATGGTTCGGTCATGTACTGCGACATGATACCCTGACAAAAATTATCCTTCAAGGCACTGTAGAAGGGGCCGGCGAAGAGGTCGAAAGTTGAAAAGCTGGCTGGACAACATAAAGGAATGGACAGGGATGAAATTGCACGAATTATTTGCCGCCGCTCAAAATAGGCATTGTGGAGATCGTTATCTGTTGATGTGTCCATGCGCTCCCCCCAACGGCCGCAACGGTGACCGGACTGATGATGATCTCAATAAACGCAATAACTGATATTTACTTTCATCTTCCTTGGCGCAACCGCCTATAGTTTATTATCACCTTATTAATCGTGTTGCTCCAGTCACCGATCATTGGCTTTTTGACCCCCAGCATTGCGGATCTTTTTCCTACTTTCATCTATCATTAATCTCAACCTTTGTCAGTTTTGAGTCTCTCGGCTCCTGTCTATATGCTATGTTCAGTGCCGTATTGGTTGACCGCCTATTAGACTTATGAACACTATGGCAGTGTCTTACTACTTATATATCAGTAGTTCACGTGCCTTCTCTATCTATTGTGTTCCATAAATCTTAACTTAAATTTCCCCTAGGAAATTCCCCATGTACTGATCATGTTTTTTTTGATGGCCTTATGATGTTGAAATTTTTGCTATTGCTTTTATTTTGTTTAGTGTTATTATTATATTTACAAATATTATGCCTAAATTATTTTGTAGATTTAATACTTTTTATGACTAATATCTGATCATTTTTTCTAAATTCAAAATTTTTTTAACATACCAATAATAAAATACAGGTACACGGTTTGCGAGAGACAAGACAATATACTACACACATCAATATACTACACACATCAATATACTACACACATCAATATACTACACACATCAATATACTACACACATCAATATACTACACACATCAATATACTACACACATCAATATACTACACACATCAATATACTACACACATCAATATACTACACACATCAATATACTACACACATCAATATACTACACACATGAGTAGACAATAAATTAAAAAATGTACATTTTATGTAAAGAATATCTCTAGAAGTGTCCAGCACATAGCCACTAATTTTAATTTTAATAATAAACGTATTGCTCCAGTTGTAAAATAACTTAAACTAGATTCGCTCCGTGGCGTAGTATACGTCGCAGACGTGCTCATGGAAAGTGCAAAAAAGGGGGGAAAAGAACGGACACACACACATTTTTTACAAATTTTAAAAAAAAATGCTTTCGCTGGGCTTGAACCCAGGACCTTCCGCGTGTAAGGCGGAAGTGATAACCACTACACTAAGAACCACATGTCATTCGGTGAAGGAACAACGCAACTGAACGCAAGAACAATTGTTGGTCTCAAGATATGCCCCTTTCTCCACCACCTCTGCTTGCCAACCTTAACTGTGATCGGTCGACCCCAGCGAGTGTCATTCGTCATACTTGTTTGCACATACTCGCTCTTGCTTTGGTGAATTATATATGTAGATATTGACACGTGCCTGGCACTCCACTATAACAAATGTCGTTATACAAATATTTATAACTAAGTATGAAATTTTGGCACTGGGGTCTCTATGTAACACATACGTCACGTGAAATAGTTGTATATGTAATATCACCAATCCATGTTACGGAATTTTGAGTTGTACAGCTGGTATCAAGCAGTATGAATGTCTGTCTGATCATCACAAGAAGTAGTTGTACATGTAATATGACTATGACATGTTACGTAATGTACAGCAGTTATCAAGCCGGGTGAATGTTTGTCTTATCATCTCATGAAATAGTTATACATGTAATACGACCATGACATTCAATGTAATGTACAGCAGTTATCAAGACGTGTGAATGTTTGTCTTATCGTCATATGAACTAGGTGTACATGTAACACGACCATCACATTCAATGTAATGTACAGCAGTTATCAGGCTATGTGATTGTCTGATTCCATGAAAACTTTGAAACAACTCACAGAGCAGGTGTGTACTGGACCCGTTCAAAGAATATCTCATCCCATGGGTGTGTCCAGGTGCAGCACGAAGAGAGGATGGGTCGTATAGTGTCACAGGATAACACGGCCGTTGGCTGTTACGTATACGCTTTCGGTTACAAACTAGGCGTCGCCATGTCAGCGTCGGATTTTGTAAGTGGAGGCGTTTTTTAAAAAATGTAGAAAAAAATCGTTTTTCTATAAATCAGTTGTATTTTATATCAAGTTGACATTGTCAAAAAAGATTCATATATTCATAATATGTGACCTAATAAATAAATATTTTGTCAGAATTGTATGGGACAAGGAAACCCGGGGGACGAAGTTGACAATGATTGTGATGGACGCATTGATGAAGAAATAAGGAACGGGATGGGTAAGATGATTGTATTTTCAATTGTGATGAATGGTGTTGAAAATCTGAAAAATGAATTCAGATGCCCTACAATTTTAGAGGAGTGCGCATGCCTCGAATTAGCCGTGATGCAGTGGTCTCTTCATACGCTGTGATTTGTTAATTAATGAATGCTAAGTTAGATGTCAATCAAGTAATACATTGTGAAATGTACATCAATGAATGCTTAGTTAGATGTCCATCAAGTAATACATTGTGAAATGTACATCAATGAATGCTAAGTTAGATGTCAATCAAGTAATACATTGTGAAATGTACATCAATGAATGCTTAGTTAGATGTCCATCAAGTAATACATTGTGAAATGTACATCAATGAATGCTTAGTTAGATGTCCATCAAGTAATACATTGTGAAATGTACATCAATGAATGCTTAGTTAGATGTCCATCAAGTAATACATTGTGAAATGTACATCAATGAATGCTTAGTTAGATGTCAATCAAGTAATACATTGTGAAATGTACATCAATGAATGCTTAGTTAGATGTCCATCAAGTAATACATTGTGAAATGTACATCAATGAATGCTAAGTTAGATGTCAATCAAGTAATACATTGTGAAATGTACATCAATGAATGCTTAGTTAGATGTCCATCAAGTAATACATTGTGACAGGTACATCAATGAATGCTAAGTTAGATGTCCATCAAGTAATACATTGTGAAATGTACATCAATGAATGCTTAGTTAGATGTCAATCAAGTAATACATTGTGACAGGTACATCAATGAATGCTTAGTTAGATGTCAATCAAGTAATACATTGTGAAATGTACATCAATGAATGCTTAGTTAGATGTCAATCAAGTAATACATTGTGAAATGTACATCAATGAATGCTTAGTTAGATGTCAATCAAGTAATACATTGTGAAATGTACATCAATGAATGCTAAGTTAGATGTCAATCAAGTAATACATTGTGACAGGCACATCAATGAATGCTAAGTTAGATGTCAATCAAGTAATACATTGTGAAATGTACATCAATGAATGCTAAGTTAGATGTCAATCAAGTAATACATTGTGACAGGCACATCAATGAATGCTTAGTTAGATGTCAATCAAGTAATACATTGTGACAGGTACATCAATGAATGCTAAGTTAGATGTCAATCAAGTAATACATTGTGACAGGTACATCAATGAATGCTTAGTTAGATGTCAATCAAGTAATACATTGTGAAATGTACATCAATGAATGCTAAGTTAGATGTCAATCAAGTAATACATTGTGAAATGTACATCAATGAATGCTTAGTTAGATGTCAATCAAGTAATACATTGTGACAGGTACATCAATGAATGCTAAGTTAGATGTCAATCAAGTAATACATTGTGACAGGCACATCAATGAATGCTTAGTTAGATGTCAATCAAGTAATACATTGTGATAGGCACATCAATGACCGTGCTGACATGTCAGTCAATAAATGCGTGTTAAACAGAAAGTTTGTTGCGTGGCTTGCGTTGATGCAATGCAGATTCCGATTGGATAAGGGCGGTATTTAACTTCTTATATGTAAAATAATTCTTAAAAATATTTATTTCTTGTGAGTTTCCTATTTGAATATATATAATTTTTAATGTTTAAACGTAATAAATATTTTTTTTTATAAACGATACCTTCGAAAGTCTTTTCATTGAATAGACTGAAATTATCAATGTTTATGGAAATACAATACAAGTGCTTTTCTCTTTAGATGATGACAAGGACAATAGAATTGATGAAGACTTGATAGCACCTCCAGGTAAGTAAATTTAGAGTAGGAAATACATCATATTTGATATTTTCATCATTAAATAGTGGGGACTCTAGAGCAGAAAATACTTCCTACTTGGTATGTTCATCATATTTCTATAATAAAAAAACAAACAAAAAAAGCTAATTTATGATTGTTACCTATTTTGCGACGTTTTAAATATAACATATGCGTGGTATACAAACACATTAAAGTATTTACGAAACTTTTTTTTAATGTAGCTTCTTACTCATGTTATAATATTGCTTTCCTTTCATGATTGAATCATAACTACATTTTTAAAAAGTTTTAATGTATATTAAAAGAAATGATGTTTACATTGTTGTTCATTTCAGGAATTTCTACGCCACAAGGTAAAACAAGCGTTTATGTAAAGTTGAATTTAAACACTCGGGGTTCATATCAGATGTTGTAATATAAAGCAAATATAGGTACTGAGTTTTTTTTAAATTTTTTATTTTAAAAAACATGTCATATATGGATGGTCATGGCATCTAGTTTAGATTACATTTTTGTGTGTGTGTAATTGTGTGTAGACTGTGTGTGAGTGAGTGACTGTTTAGTTGCAATGCTACTAGTGTGAAGATTGCGAAACAATATAAAATTGAGAGCAGTCTTGTAAAAAAAAAGTATTTATTTATTAAGCGGTTTTTTAGCGAAACGAGAAAAAAATGATAAACATTGATAGAAGTGAACTAAAGAAATGCTTTTTCAATCTTTAAGGTGCTGATCTTTGGGAGTGGAGTGAATGGAACGACTGGATATGTTACACTAGTGAGAACTTACAGTACAGAGAGAGGTGAGACTGGATATGTTACACTAGTGAGGACTTACAGTACAGAGAGAGGTGAGACTGGATATGTTACACTAGTGAGGACTTACATTACAGGCAGAGGGGAGACTTGATATGTTACACTAGTGAGGACTAACAGTACAGAGAGAGGTGAGACTTGATATGCTACACTAGTGAGGACTTACAGTACAGAGAGAGATGAGACTGGATATGTTACACTAGTGAGGACTTACATGAAAGAGAGAGATAAGACTGGATATGTTACACTAGTGAGGATTTACAGTACAGAGAGAGGTGAGACTTGATATGTTACACTAGTGAGGACTTAAAGTACAGAGAGAGGTGAGACTGGATATGTTACACTAGTGAGGACTTAAAGTACAGAGAGAGGTGAGACTGGATATGTTACACTAGTGAGGACTACAGTAGCCTACAGAGAGAGGTAGACTTGATATGTTACACTAGTGAGGACTTATAGTACAGAGAGAGGTGAGACTTGATATGTTACAGTAGTGAGGACTTACAGTACAGAGAGAGGTGAGACTTGATATGTTACACTAGTGAGGACTACAGTAGCCTACATAGAGAGGTGAGACTTGATATGTTACACTAGTGAGGACTTACAGTACAAAGAGAGGTGAGGCTGGAAATGTTACACTAGTGAGGACTAAGGGTACAGAGAGAGAGGTGAGACTGGACATTGGGTAGTAGACAGAATGGGGTGATATGTTACAAATATTTAGGACTTACAGTTCATAATCAGATAAGGTTTGCATAGTTGTGTTCGATTTAATTCTCTTTAAATTCACAATTGTTTCAGAAGCATTTAAAAATAAATATTATGTATGAATGATACTTTGGAAAAGTTGAACCTAAGAAATGTCCAATATTTAAGTTGTATTGTTTCAAAATCATTTGCACCAATTTTGCATAAAGTAATAGTTCATTTTGTAAACAAATGTATTATCATTAAATACAAAACCTTTTCTACAGGTCATGTTTTTGTACTTTTAACGACACGCAATTTCCCGAAGGTGCCTGTGAAGGTGCCTCAGAACAAATTGTCAAAGCACAATGCAAGAAAACGGGTAATTTTATAATTTGAAAGTGTTTATTATATCTCAAGAATTAGGTACTTATGTCGATAATGAAAGAATTATTTTTAACACGAAATTAGAATTTGACCATTAAAAGTCACAACTATTTTTTTTCTTAAAGTATTTTTTTCGTCTTTCTTCTCACGTTTGTCATTTGATAGTCCAATACTCTTCCTCTATAATTACGATTATATTTAGTTTGTCAGAAAGTCTTGCGCCAAATAATTGCAGACAACACGTAACTTTTCACTGAGAAGATTCAGAGCTACACGGTGGACGATATTATCTTATGTCAGGGATTCTGGGAAACAACTAAAAAGTTTCCAATGGAAAGGGGGAAAAAATTGAGATTTCGGGTCTTTAATTTTCTATTGAAATTGTGGAATTTGATAAAGTAAAAAAATAAAAATACCAGAAATTAAACAAAGTTTTGATAACACAAAATAACAAACAATAGATACTTTCAATACAAAATGGATCATTTATCAAAAAGAAGAAGGTACATGTTTAATGTTATTGTTGCAATATGGTTATAAAATTCTAAATCATTTAGTTTGTATTTTTGCCTATTAGCTTTTCTATTAGTACAAGCATTTTCAGAAAAGTTGGAAACGTCTGTTGTGCTCCTTCAAACGAGTTCTATGAAATGGCTTGAGACAAGGCTTGACATGATTTGTCTAATATCCGATGGTGTTCGCTGAAACCCTGTGTTAGAGGAAGGTCCATGTTCATCATTGTTCCCCTGTTCTTTTAATAAATCTGACTTAAACAAAAACTTAGAGATTTGTTTCACGGAACTACCAGGGCATCGTCAACTATGCAATAATTATAATGTATTTTCATTAAGACAAACAATTTTTAACAATGTTGTGTGGCCATTACGTGTAAATAAGTTAAAAATGACAATATATAATAATAATAATAATAAATTCATTATTAATATAGCGCTGTATCCCAGTAAGGAACTGGGCTCACAGCGCTTTACATGAAAGAAATAACATACCTATAAGTATTAAATTAACTTTCATATCACAACAAACACAAAAAATTACAGTACATTATACATAAGCTACGTTAATCATTTACCAGAAATGTTGTTTCAACAATTTTGAAAATAAATTTTGAAAAGATGTGTCTTAAGTGCAGTCTTGAAGGACTTGATTGTTTGAATACTACGTATGTGTAATGGTAGAGAATTCCATTGTTTGGCTGCACAAAAAGAGAACGACCTTTCACCAAATGTTTTGGTGCGTGTTGTTGGAACAGAGAGAACGCGTATGTCTGCAGAAGATCATATAAGTGAATGAAGATGTTCAATTTCAATTAAAACACCATTAAAGGAATGTGAAAATTCGCCATGTCATCTGATACAACAACATGCAAGCAATCGCTTGTACTTTCCCTGTGAAGTGGATAATGAAAGGGAATGAAGCTAAAGCAATGAGAACTAATTCCTTTTAACATCAGGCGTGTTGTCAACGACCTATGTGTAGAGTCTTGTTTCTTTCGTAAAAGCTGGAATGTTTGTAAATGGAAATAGAAGTAGAAGCAAAGTAGAAACTTGAGTCGTCTCTGAATCATAATGGTATTGTCCAATTAGAAGATACCTATCTTCTATTTTCGACCTACATAAAAATGAACACAACTGCTACTTTCCACCAAGCGTTCTTTTGTGGTTACCTGAATGTTGTGTGGAGGAGTGAAGGTTGTGTGGAGGAGTGAAGGTTGTGTGGAGGAGTGAAGGTTGTGTGGAGGAGTGAAGGTTGTGTGGAGGAGTGAAGTTGTGTGGAGGAGTGAAGGTTGTGTGGAGGAGTGAAGGTTGTGTGGAGGAGTGAAGGTTGTGTGGAGGAGTGAAGGTTGTGTGGAGGAGTGAAGGTTGTGTGGAGGAGTGAAGGTTGTGTGGAGGAGTGAAGGTTGTGTGGAGGAGTGAAGGTTGTGTGGAGGAGTGAAGGTTGTGTGGAGGAGTGAAGGTTGTGTGGAGGAGTGAAGGTTGTGTGGAGGAGTGAAGGTTGTGTGGAGGAGTGAAGGTTGTGTGGAGGAGTGAAGGTTGTGTGGAGGAGTGAAGGTTGTGTGGAGGAGTGAAGGTTTCGTGGAGGAGTGAAGGTTGTGTGGAGGAGTGAAGGTTTCGTGGAGGAGTGAAGGTTGTGTGGAGGAGTGAAGGTTGTGTGGAGGAGTGAAGGTTGTGTGGAGGAGTGAAGGTTGTGTGGAGGAGTGAAGGTTGTGTGGAGGAGTGAAGGTTGTGTGGAGGAGTGAAGGTTGTGTGGAGGAGTGAAGGTTGTGTGGAGGAGTGAAGGTTGTGTGGGGAGTGAAGGTTGTGTGGAGGAGTGAAGGTTGTGTGGAGGAGTGAAGGTTGTGTGGAGGAGTGAAGGTTGTGTGGAGGAGTGAAGGTTGTGTGGAGGAGTGAAGGTTGTGTGGAGGAGTGAAGGTTGTGTGGAGGAGTGAAGGTTGTGTGGAGGAGTGAAGGTTGTGTGGAGGAGTGAAGGTTGTGTGGAGGAGTGAAGGTTGTGTGGAGGAGTGAAGGTTGTGTGGAGGAGTGAAGGTTGTGTGGAGGAGTGAAGGTTGTGTGGAGGAGTGAAGGTTGTGTGGAGGAGTGAAGGTTGTGTGGAGGAGTGAAGGTTGTGTGGAGGAGTGAAGGTTGTGTGGAGGAGTGAAGGTTGTGTGGAGGAGTGAAGGTTGTGTGGAGGAGTGAAGGTTGTGTGGAGGAGTGAAGGTTGTGTGGAGGAGTGAAGGTTGTGTGGAGGAGTGAAGGTTGTGTGGAGGAGTGAAGGTTGTGTGGAGGAGTGAAGGTTGTGTGGAGGAGTGAAGGTTGTGTGGAGGAGTGAAGGTTGTGTGGAGGAGTGAAGGTTGTGTGGAGGAGTGAAGGTTGTGTGGAGGAGTGAAGGTTGTGTGGAGGAGTGAAGGTTGTGTGGAGGAGTGAAGGTTGTGTGGAGGAGTGAAGGTTGTGTGGAGGAGTGAAGGTTGTGTGGAGGAGTGAAGGTTGTGTGGAGGAGTGAAGGTTGTGTGGAGGAGTGAAGGTTGTGTGGAGGAGTGAAGGTTGTGTGGAGGAGTGAAGGTTGTGTGGAGGAGTGAAGGTTGTGTGGAGGAGTGAAGGTTGTGTGGAGGAGTGAAGGTTGTGTGGAGGAGTGAAGGTTGTGTGGAGGAGTGAAGGTTGTGTGGAGGAGTGAAGGTTGTGTGGAGGAGTGAAGGTTGTGTGGAGGAGTGAAGGTTGTGTGGAGGAGTGAAGGTTGTGTGGAGGAGTGAAGGTTGTGTGGAGGAGTGAAGGTTGTGTGGAGGAGTGAAGGTTGTGTGGAGGAGTGAAGGTTGTGTGGAGGAGTGAAGGTTGTGTGGAGGAGTGAAGGTTGTGTGGAGGAGTGAAGGTTGTGTGGAGGAGTGAAGGTTGTGTGGAGGAGTGAAGGTTGTGTGGAGGAGTGAAGGTTGTGTGGAGGAGTGAAGGTTGTGTGGAGGAGTGAAGGTTGTGTGGAGGAGTGAAGGTTGTGTGGAGGAGTGAAGGTTGTGTGGAGGAGTGAAGGTTGTGTGGAGGAGTGAAGGTTGTGTGGAGGAGTGAAGGTTGTGTGGAGGAGTGAAGGTTGTGTGGAGGAGTGAAGGTTGTGTGGAGGAGTGAAGGTTGTGTGGAGGAGTGAAGGTTGTGTGGAGGAGTGAAGGTTGTGTGGAGGAGTGAAGGTTGTGTGGAGGAGTGAAGGTTGTGTGGAGGAGTGAAGGTTGTGTGGAGGAGTGAAGGTTGTGTGGAGGAGTGAAGGTTGTGTGGAGGAGTGAAGGTTGTGTGGAGGAGTGAAGGTTGTGTGGAGGAGTGAAGGTTGTGTGGAGGAGTGAAGGTTGTGTGGAGGAGTGAAGGTTGTGTGGAGGAGTGAAGGTTGTGTGGAGGAGTGAAGGTTGTGTGGAGGAGTGAAGGTTGTGTGGAGGAGTGAAGGTTGTGTGGAGGAGTGAAGGTTGTGTGGAGGAGTGAAGGTTGTGTGGAGGAGTGAAGGTTGTGTGGAGGAGTGAAGGTTGTGTGGAGGAGTGAAGGTTGTGTGGAGGAGTGAAGGTTGTGTGGAGGAGTGAAGGTTGTGTGGAGGAGTGAAGGTTGTGTGGAGGAGTGAAGGTTGTGTGGAGGAGTGAAGGTTGTGTGGAGGAGTGAAGGTTGTGTGGAGTAGTGAAGGTTGTGTGGAGGAGTGAAGGTTGTGTGGAGGAGTGAAGGTTGTGTGGAGGAGTGAAGGTTGTGTGGAGTAGTGAAGGTTGTGTGGAGGAGTGAAGGTTGTGTGGAGGAGTGAAGGTTGTGTGGAGGAGTGAAGGTTGTGTGGAGGAGTGAAGGTTGGTGCGACTCTGGGCAATGTCACAGCTCAGCTAAGCAAATGAAATAATTGGGACTGATAAAAGTTCATATCTGCACGCTTACAAGAATAAAATAATTGAATACTTAACATTCCAGGATACCATTCTGTTTTATTTCTATTGTTGTAATGACGAAAAAGTTTAAATCAACGGTTTTCATTGTACAACAAAAAATCTTCCTTAAAAAAAGCTGAATTTGCTCTAGCGTTTTTGGCAAAATGTATCTCTACATGACTGACTGAGGATAGTTAAGTTCTTTAACGATTACCACTGTATTTGTTAACTCTTTGGTTTTGTTGCGGTTTGTTTTGTTTCTCAAGGGACACAGACATAATTATATTTCATACTCTGGACTGTTGTAAATTTGGGATTTTTGGTTCTAATAATTAATCATGATTGTGAAATTACGGCAACAAATCCAGTATTTCCAATCAGCAGTAGAAAGTCAATACTGAAATTACGTTTCAAATAATGTTCATTAATATCTTAAAACGTTTGTGTTGTTTTACAGACCTGGTCGCCAATCCAGATATGATGGTATTGCTTTATTTGATGATTATCCCAAGTGTAATGTTGTTATGGTGGATGTAAGTCAGACTGTAAACATCCTGCAATTCTCGATTAATAGAAGCTAAACTTTATGAGATGAGTAGATGAAATATAAATATTTTAAATTATAGAGTTAAATGCTTGGGCATTTAAACTATATAATTACTATGATTTTGCCCAGAATAAGGAAATATTTGGTAATATAATGAAATGATTTTTCAACTGATTGAAATTTTCAACAGTTCATATGCGTGTCGTGTTGACACGACTTAATTATTTTTTAACGATGTTTTTGTCGTCGCGTGTGTATGGTAATGTCTTTATTTTGAAACGTTTAACATGCGTGTCAAATATTGTCATTAATTAACCTGTAGAAATAAACAGAATATATTTAAATTGACAACAAAAGAAATAAGAAATAAAAACAAACTTTTAAACTTTACGGAGATGATAAAGATTAGGATTTTTTTTTCAATTACTTTATATGTATTAGATTTGTTAACGATTTGTTATTTTTTGTATTTCTTAAACTATAGGAGACTTTTTCTTAAAATTAGATTAGCTAAAAAGAATTAACTTAAACGTGTAATTATTATATTTAATGGCTGACAGGTCACATGTGTCGATTTCTTTAAAATTACTTTTTTTCCCGTCTCTGAGTTTATGTGAATAAATACGTTCTTTATTTGTTTTATGCCACAAGAATTCTACATTTTATTTTTGTTTTAAAATAATTCCCATTCATCTTTTTGTAGATACATTGTGGCTTACACAAAGGTCAAGTTGCCATCAACGTTGAAAACAGAACTTTAGTGGACATCAGCCCATTGGCCTGAACAATCAACAAGAAGTTAATTAACTGTCAGAAGGTCGTTTAACTGTCAGAGAGACCCCCCTCATTATTTAACACTACCAACTTATGAACTAATAGCTTCCAAGCTTAAAAACTATGACTTGCCAATCCTATGTACCAAAACTTTGGCCACAAAAAGTATGTAGGTTTATTTTGTATTATACATCACGTCTCTAAAAGATTTAAAAGCGTGTAAAAAGACTTATTGCAGTTATGTTGAAAGTTTTACGTCCGTGGCGTCTTGAAAACATTAATTTTTGTGACTGGCATGTGACATTAATTATTAAAATACATGACGTTGTCAAATTTGTTTCTTCCAATTTTTTGCAAAACATCATATAAAGATATAACAGCAATATTTAAAATAACAGCCTCAATTCCAAATCCATTTCAAGAAATTGAAGTCTGTAATCATTGTTTTTTTTTCTAAAATATGTAAAAGCATTTTTTAAAATAATGAAATGTATACTTTTCTAGAGTTTGCTAGTGCGTGCTAGTGTGTGCTATAATGTGTTAAGTACAAGTTACCAGCTAATGGTAGTCATCGAGAAATGAAAATGTTATTTTATAATGAAATAACTTTTCCTAGATGGCAACCAGCAAACTGAATTTACATGACATATCTTACATTCTAGCTGATAATTTGTTTAGCAATCTAAACTTATTCAAGGGAATATACTGTCAGTGTCAATTGACACATCATTTACAACATATACACGTAATATAAAAAAAGAAAGATTGGTATAGGATTAAATACTATTTGTTGTTGAAAACGATGGTAAATAACAAAAAAACACCTTGCTCGATCAACTGAAATACAGATATATTTATTCTACCCGTGTCCTTCCTCCTAGGCACCAAACTTTGCCGTTTGACAGCCTCCAACAACAAACACTCACTTGTAGATAACCAGTTTTTTCACAGGAGTTCAGATTATTGCTATTATTCAGATTATTTATCTAACTAACTAACTAACGAAAGGAACTGAAATTTGGAGGAGTAACGCTTCTCAAAGACAATGATTAAGCAGTTTTGAGGGAGTCTGAAATTTATAATATACATGTTTTATATATATTTATAACAATCGACTTTAGAAATGCATGCATGTTGTTTTTTACCGTTAGAAAATTTCAAAACTTATTAAGCTAATTGTTATTTTTTATTATTGTATACAACAGTGCTTCTCAAAGTGCCGGTCCTTGGACCATATGCCGCCGGTCCGTGGAAGTTATCAAGAAATGAAAAATAAATCTAATTATAATCCTTAAGTTTGAGAACCAACACTAGAATGTATCAAATTGTCAACCCGCATCGCTTGATTGCAATTCTAATGGTATATGTGCGATATCAATTTAATGATGACTTGAAGCAAGAGTATTTCTTTTCTAATTCATTACAAACAAAAACACCTAGTACTGTAATAATCAGGCCATTCACGATTACATTGCAGGCAAATGTCAGATATAATTTAAATTAAATATTGTGTTGGTGTGTGTACGCATGGCACTGCGGCCATGACTGGGCGGCGTTCTGGAGTTGTAAACAATTAACATAACAAACCGAATTCATGCTTAAGATTGTGGGGATTTAGGCCATGGAGGAGCTCATCTTTCTATCATGTCATTACAGGGAAATCCAAGTCAGTACGGGAAAATAGTGCACCGGTCCGAGGAGTAATGGGAAAAATTCCTGCCGGTCCGTCATACGAAAAAGTTTGAGAAGCACTGGTATACACAATACTATACTGTATCAGTAAAATAGAATATGCATTTTGTTTCTTTCCAAATTTATATATATATATATATATATATATATATATATATATATATATATATATATATATATATATATATATATATATATATATTAGGGCTGTTATCGATTAATTTAAAATTAATCGTTAACTTTTGAAAAATTAACGATTAATTAATCGTTAATTTCGATTAAAGCCAAAAATTGAAATGTATGGTGTCATAAATAACATTTATTAAATGTACTTGTCGAAAATCGAAATAACACTCGAATGTCTTCTTTACATGACTTCTTTTAACCAACAATGCAAACAGACAAGTGTATTGACATTATTTGGTTCAGAGCGGATCTTATTGACAATATAAGGAGCTGAGCTGAAAAATCGTTTACACAGCTTTAGATTGTCTCAGCTGAAGTTTCTGATACTGTAGTGGATGTTTGGTTTGAAGGTGATATATAAGCTAATTGTTAGAACCATGGGCAGCAATGTTCCCTTTAAGCAGCGCCGCTGCGCAGATATTTTACCGACGTCACGCAGAAGTTTAGAATCACCACGCAGAAAATTTTGTAAAATTTTGCACAAAAAATGTACGTTGAGGAAC
The DNA here is from genome assembly GCA_944989445.1 of Ampullaceana balthica. Taxonomy (NCBI): domain Eukaryota; kingdom Metazoa; phylum Mollusca; class Gastropoda; family Lymnaeidae; genus Ampullaceana; species Ampullaceana balthica. The sequence goes on from CALYLW010002477.1 coordinate 43,087, forward strand.
TTTGCACACGAGTTCATTTAAAACTTTGCACACGAAACAACGAGCTTAGACTTAGAGGGAACATTGCATGGTAGGCAAACGATTTTTCTCAATGGAAACAACCTATATCAACATTTTGAACAATCACCTAAGTGTATAGTTTAAACAAAAATGTTCGTGTAATCGTCCGGAAATTAGTTAATATTTATCGGTCGAAATATTTTACTTTTTGACTTCCAATACATTTAATTTATAAGTGATGGGTCGACTAATCGTTAAAAAAATTGTAATAGTTAAAAATTGTAACGATTAATCGAGAAATTAATCGTTAATTTCCGCAATAAATATAGGCTATATATATATATATATATATATATATATATATATATATATATATATAAACATTTTGAAAGAAACAATATATATATATATATATATATATATATGCATATTTCAGATTAATCCCAAGGTAGTCTTTTATTGGATTTTGCATTTTACAAAATTTAATTTTTAACATAGTATATATGTTTTGTTAAAAACTATTTTATCCTGCATTCGTACTTTATATCTACATTCTTAAGCAAATGTAAGGGATAATTAGAGATTATTAGGATTTCCATTGAAATCAATATTTTAAAAAAAAATTTAAGTTATATAACTTCTCTTTAATAAAAAAAAGTCAATATACGGACTGGTCAGTGAATGTAAGCTTGTTTATTCCAAGATAAGAGCACATGTCTTTCTTAGTTGTATGTGTGTCCCATAACCTCGTGGTCGTAGGGGGTCCTAATGTGTCCGTTAGAACTTTCTCGGGGCTTGGTAGACCTTTCCGGCGCCCATCTCCTCTCCAAGTCAGCGGAGGACTTCTTAGCGATAGTCATACATCAATCTTTATAATGTGTCCTTAGCGTGGGTTAGATTCAACGTACCCCAGCTTGTGAGGCGAGCGCACTACTGACTTCGCTATCCAGTGGTTTAGTTGCTTTGTTCTTAAAAAGATAATGTCTTGTAAAAATTGCCTCATAAACAATGCTTTCAGAATGACATCAGCTAGTTTCATCACATGTGAAATCATGGATTCATTATTGAGACCAAATATTTCAGAGGTATCATTTATTGTGTCATTAGTTGGACTGTATAGTCATCCTCTTGTCACTGACACAGGGTTTGTTAGACCTCCAGTTGTATTTTAATTGCCTTTTAGTTTCTTCATATCAAAAACATGTAGAAAAACTAGTTTACTATATGATAATAAAATAGTGTGTAAATCTCTATTTCGTCTTCTATTTTATTTGTATTCATAATATTTATCATAATCTTGACAGAAAAGCTGCTGAGTGATAATATTGAATTAGTTTTACACCACGACCATCGTGAACATTAAATATAGTTTAAATGTTCTTAGTAGCAATAAACGCATAAATCGAAGAACGCAGCGGACACCAGCTCTGAGGAAACGTTTATGTGGGGGTCACACCCTAGGTAGGTCATTGATGATCCCCCACTTAGCGGTGGTCCTAACCATTGAGACTCGTGTGCTTTGACGGGGTGGCACCAAAGTGATAGCGGGTCGATGTAAGGAATTCCACCCCTCCTTGTGAGGTCAATTTAGTGGGAGGCATTTTCGACTTTCTGTCCTGGATGCCCAGGTGGCCGCTTCAGCAGCGAACGCTCCGAGGGGGGGGGCTGTTATCAGCTGTTACGTCCCATAGGCGGTCAGACGGCTAAGGCGATCTTCCGGGACGCACCAGGAAGAGTGCAGGCTCGGGACTGCTGACTTTATTCCACATGTAGGTTTACGAGTAGCAGTAAAATTGTTTTTAGTATATAAAATAACTTACACGTCTGCCGTTTCAAAGGTTTGTCTCTCATATGTTTCACAGTGTCACGTGTGAATCACGAGTTTGATGACAGAGAGGTCACGTGAGTGAAACCGCGGGAGAATGTTCTAGAGGATGTTTCAAGATGGCTGGAATTTAGTGATTACTTTTCCACGAAGTGTAACCTCAATTTGATATTTCTGTTCATATTGTTTGTATTAAAATTATTTTGTTGACAAATAGTTCTTCAAGGATATATTGCACGAAAGTGTGTGTTATGTGAGAATGCAACAATACATATATAAAAGCAACCAGTTACACACAGGTTTGTCTCTCCTACGTTTCACATGTTTGTCTCTCCTATGTTTCACAGATTTGTCTCTCCTAATTAATCAAAAGAAACTTGAACCTAAATGCACCACAGAAAACCGGAATTGGGAAAACAATTTAAATTTTTATATACAAACAAAAGTAAACACATTTGAGTTGTACAAAACAAGCTAAAACTTTAAAAAGTCAATGTAATACGATCTTACCAAACAATGTTCCAGTTAACGGTTCTTTTATTGGTACATGCCAACAACCCAGCAAGAGGCGTCATACATCCAGGTGTCGTGGAAGGTAAGTTAACAACTGGTTATCAATGACCATAAATATAATTGTATATTGTATAGCCTTTAAATTTGTCTAATTCTAGATCAAGACCCGTAGTGTCAACTGACTTAAATTTGTTTAAACCAAAGCCATGGCCATAGTGTCAAAAATCTGTAAACCTTACACTTTCCATATGACAAAACCGTGAAGAACAGCGTATAAACTGAATCCTGGTACATGGTCTGTAAAGAATCTTTTAGTCAGTTTAGTGTGTACATCTGATTAAACCATGGATCATAGCGACCACACTAGACTGAGCCAAGAACGACATCGGGCACGCTGAACTAAACCATAGACTTGTTTAATTAAAAGTGACTGAAACATGTAAATCAAAGCTACGCCGATTTTATCACATCCAACCTCATGTTGGAAACTACTAAAACTTGTATTCAAGCTTACGTCCAGGGCCGTCTTAACGCATAGGCCCGTTGGGCATTTGCCGGGGGCCCACGAGCATAGGGGCCCCATGGGAATATGTTTATTTATTTATATTATGTGTATTTATTTTTTATTCCTGCGAGGGAGGGGCCAAAAACTATTTCTTTGCCCGGGGGCCCAAAATGGTGTAAAGACGGCTCTGCTTACGGCAGTTACTTTTCATGTGGGTGAAGCTTAATAATTAACAGTATCAAAACAAGTCTACGTTAAACTGTTTAATGTTAAAATTAAACAAAATCATGAGAACATCGACATTTTCGTTATTACGACTATTACTACAGGAATTATGTTTCAAAACAAAAAAAATTTAACATTAAATGGATATATATTACAAATAAAATAAATCTTTACAAAAATTACTTCTTTGCATGTTTAAAAACGTAGCAGTTTATTATTATTTTTGTTTTTAAATTTGTGTATATTTATATAGATGTGCCTGCATTATTTCACCAGTGGCTAAACTGTTATTTTAATATATTTTCATCATTAGTTCTACCCTTAATTTATTTTATATTTGCGTTGGCA
>CALYLW010002478.1:0-46431 GCA_944989445.1 Ampullaceana balthica
CGGACTTGGTGTATAACATGAAATACAATTTTAATTCACTTCAAATATGAAAATATACAGTCATGAAATAAAATAAAGATTTTTAACTTATCTTTATAAAATAAGCTTTATTTCTATTTGTACATCCATACATCGTTGAAAATAATAGTTGAAAATTTATTTGATCATATAACATATGTTACAGACATTTCTTACTGCTATCCTTGTTTAACTGTCGTATCGGGCGTATCCCCCGTCAAAAATGACGGAAATGTTCAGCTGAAATCTATTTATTTTGAAAAAAATCACTTTTTTTAGGGCGCCTACGGCGCCCACCTTTTTCAAAATCCCAACTAACTTGTCCTTGTTTGATCAATACGAAATATTAATCTTTCTGAAATGTACACAAAGTATTTTATAACTTTTTACATTGTTCCCTTTTTACAAATTTAAAATATCAGCGAAAACAATTACGTCATATAATTTATTTTTACAGCGCATATTTAATTTGCACACCTTTTGAGTAATTTGGTGCGCTGCTTTCTAAAATTAGTATCTGTTGAACATACTTGCAGCTTTTTCTCGCAGGGTCCGACCACGAAGAGAATTATATATATAGATAATGGCATAACTCGCGATAACGACAGGGTGTATGAAATAATTATAAGACAATCAAAATGTTATATTAAATAATTATCAGTTATAGTTCATGCAATTTAAAAAAAAATTCCAAATTAAAAATTTACTTTTTTCTTTATTTACATGTTTTTAATACATACTCTTTTTTTCTATAAAATGACATCTTTAAGTAACACTAATTTTTAATACTATTTATTGTATGATTCTAAGAGCGCATTCTAAGAGCCTTGCTTTACGGCGAGCTGGCAACTGGTATGCGGAAGAGAGGACGCCCCTGCTTGCGCTTCAAGGATGTCTGCAAGAAAGACATGACTCTGGCGCAGATCGACCATGAAACGTGGGAGACCATTGCTGAGGAGCGCACCTCCTGGCGGGCAAAAGTACGCGAGGGCATCCTAGTCGCGGAAGCTTCCCTTGCAGCCAGGAGCGAGGAGAAAAGGGCCAGGAGAAAGAGGAGGGGGGTGGAGTAGCAGGAGGAAACGCCATCATCCCTTGAGGATGGACGGATGCCATAGAGATAGAGAGATAGAGATAGAGATTGTATGATTTTAGAAGTGCTTAATTTTAAGATGCTCATTGTAAATCCTGCCTTGTGAAGTAAAATGTCTTATTAAAAAAAATAGTACCGGTGCTCTTTGATGCGGCGTTTACGGGAAATACAAAGTAATTGACGCGTGATAACGCCAAAGTCCATTTACAATTTTTAAAAAACCTGTAAAAACAAAGTTTTTGACTATAAATCCTTTATTTACGAGACATAACATTCGCACGACACTCCAAAATATCCAAAATTGTAGTTATGTCTCATACATAAAGGATTTATTGTAAAAAAAAACCCACCTTCTACAGCTGCCTGCTAAATTTCAGCTGAATCTGATCACTGGAAAAAGGGTTATAAAAATGTTTAATATATTAGTCATACACATGTTATAAAATGTCAAGTCTTCTGTCTACATGTTTGTCATACAGTTGTTATAAAATTTCTAGTCTTCTGTCTACCTGTTAGTCATACAGTTGTTATAAAATGTCTAGTCTTCTGTGTACATGTTAGTCAGACAGTTGTTATAAAATGTCTAGTCTTCTGTCTACCTGTTAGTCATACAGTTGTTATAAAATGTCTAGTCTTCTGTCTACCTGTTAGTTCGACAGTTGTTATAAAATGTCTAGTCTTCTGTGTACATGTTAGTCAGACAGTTGTTATAAAATGTCTAGTCTTCTGTGTACATGTTAGTCAGACAGTTGTTATAAAATGTCTAGTCTTCTGTCTACCTGTTAGTTCGACAGTTGTTATAAAATGTCTAGTCTTCTGTGTACATGTTAGTCAGACAGTTGTTATAAAATGTCTAGTCTTCTGTGTACATGTTAGTCAGACAGTTGTTATAAAATGTCTAGTCTTCTGTCTACCTGTTAGTTCGACAGTTGTTATAAAATGTCTAGTCTTCTGTGTACATGTTAGTCAGACAGTTGTTATAAAATGTCTAGTCTTCTGTCTACCTGTTAGTCATACAGTTGTTTTAAATTGTCTACAGATTTAATTTTTTTTTATTTAGTTATTTCCCAAGAAAGGTAATTATGCATGAGACATATAATATGTGTTTGTTTGTTTGTTTGTTGTTTTTTTATTTTTGGTTTAAAATTACAATTTTTCTACATTTTTGAGAACAAATAAATTAAACGAATCAGTGATATGAGTTTGTTTAAATTAAAGAATGGTTACTCGTGGTAGGATAATCTAAACAATTCAGTGTTATTGTATCCCTATTTGTAGCGTAGCACTTGGATACAAATCTTAAAGCAGTACTGCCAGCGCTATGTTTTTCTACCTAGATCTAGGTCTTTTCGACCTTGTCTAGGTTTCTAGGTTTTTTATTTTAAAAATAGCCATAATCTAGGTTTTTCTTTAAAAAAATGAATAAGCGATTTCAAAGTACAAACATTAATAAATATGTGCAATTAATATCCTAAATAAATTAGGATTTTCAAAAATAGTATTAAGCATTAGGTGGCAACAGTTTTTTTCAGCCGCTCTGTCATGTTACATTATGATATCTATGGCTTTATCCCACTAAATTAGAAAGGTGGCGCTGCTGCGGTCACATTTGTGTGAAGAAATTTGGTAAAAGATAAAACAGTTGGAATGAGCCAAAATATTCAATTTTATTAGACTTCATGACAAACTTACCAGCTCTACCATTTGCTTCTGCCTGCGTTGAGAGAATATTCTCCCACGTATACATGGTATAATCTAAAGATAACTTAATACAACCTTCAGATAGACATAGTTAAAATAACACTTTTCTTATTCCGTATGCAAGAACAAACACATACAAATTGTCGTTCTTTCCGTCCGGATTTGGACGTGGATAGGGTTGATTGATCAAAAGAGGAGAACCAAAACTCTATCAAAATTTTAAATTCAAATAAAAATAAAAGGTGAGACATAACATAAACACTGGTTAAGGGTAGGATCTCAATAGTCTTCTGTATAAGAGGAGCGTCTGTAAAAAATAAAAGAAGAATGAGAATGATTCGAAGAATGCTGATAAGATTGTCATTTTATAAGTGATGAATAAATGCAGATGTAAGTATATTGTACAAATAGTTATGTAGAACATACTGTTACCTTAGGGGCCATCTATAAGTGACGACATGCATCGGGGGAGGGGGGAGGGAGGGGGTCATACTTTAGTGATGTGTGTGACAAGGGGGAGGGGGGTCTTTAAGAACTGTAACGTCACATCAAAAACGCGCAACTTTAAACGAAAGTTCCACTTTAATATTTGATTGCTTACAATTTAGTTAATGACGTTTTAAATGGCTTCACGTGAGTTTCGATATTAGACTGTAGCTCACACTAAATACACACTTGAATGAAAATAACATGATTTGAAACAAGCTCATTTTCAACTAGAAAATATAGCTTTTTTTTGGAGGGGGGGGGTAGGGGCGAGCTTTATGACGTCTTATTTGTTTATTTTTAACGTGTCTAGGTTTTCTTTTTCACATCTAGGATTTTTCGACATGTTGGCTAGGTTTTTCCCAAAATTGTAACTGGCAGCACTGTCTTAAAGTAGTTTGCCATATCCATACCAGATTTAGGACGCTAAATTATTCGCCTATCATAAAGTCTACATATACAATATACATTTCATAGTTCTCTTAATTTGAAATGAATAAGGTGTTAAAATCTGTTGCGTTTCTCGGATTTTATATTACTTTACATTCTTTTAATTTCTGTTCAAAGAAGTATTTAAGTAACACAATTTATTATTGCTAAACTCATGAAATTGTAAATTTATGTTTGAAAACGTTTTGTAAATGATGATGTTAAATTTGATTTTCATAATTAAATTAATCAAATAGAATTTCATCTTAAATACGTCAAGACTGGTGCTTTGTGTGATGTTGACGGGAAAAACACTTTTGATGTAATTTCGATGCTAGCGCAGGGTCCTTTAATAAAATAAACTACTGCTTCTTTACATACCTAAAACACTGATTATTTGTGCTTCCACATATTTTAAGGTGTTTATTTGAAATTTTTAATACAAATTGAAATTTTATATTCAAAACTGACAAGAATATCACCATTGGTAAAATTATTATTAAACATTGTAACACAAGTGTCTCGTATATGTGTATTGAAAAGTAGTAATACTACATAAGGCAAATAATTCTATTTGAGCAATACAACACAAAGATAGCATACTACATATCTAAGATAGACAGTGAGAAATACAGATTTCTTATTCCATATGCAAAAACAAACACATACAAATTCTCGATTTTCGAGTCCGTAATTCGTACGTTGAAAGTGTTGCCAGAGAAAACCAAGAAGACCAACGATCGATAAGCATTAAAAACTCCGATGACAATGCAAGAGTAGACAAAAACCATGGATAAGCGTAGGGCAAGATTCTCGTAGTTAGGCCTTCAATGGGTACCCAGGTACCTGTTTCCGTGCAATTACCCGGATAACCGTGAAAATGGGGCTGGAATGTGTTTGACTATCGTAACTCTATACAGCAAGTAGTTAAAAACAATATTTGGAAATCTTAACTACTCACAAGAAAAAAATTATACCAACATTGTTGGTATTGGAAATGTACAAAGCCAGTACTTATATCAACCTAGTACTCTAACACTTTCTAAGCTCTCCTGGCTGTTATCCTAAACGTCTTTATTTTCCAGTCTCATTTGCAGTGCCTCTGAGTCCATTATTGTCTTACTCATTAACATACAACGGATCAAAATAAATTAGAAAGAGAGGTTGACAAATTATCAAACAGCCACAAGCTCATAGATCACTCAAAATGCTACACGTAATCCAATATTGAAACATGTTATAAAATATAAAGACTGCAGTCTACATGTTATTAACAAAGTTGTAAAAAAATGTCTACAATCACCGATTCAATTGTTAATTAGACGTTTTTTTAAAATGTCTTAAAATGATATTAATACAGTTCCTGTAAAATGTTTTCATTCTCTCTTTACTAATATAATTCCTTCAAACTTAAGCCCGATATAATAACAAATTTTTCAATATTGAATCACAAACACAAACGCCTAAACAATCCATAAGAACTCTGTCTCTTGTCACACAAACAAATTAATTCAGATTGTCAATTGTCAGATTCACTAGACATAGATAAGATCATGAGAAACATTATTCCAATTTAATATTAACGATGCAAAAAAAATATTAAATTTTCATTTAACGCTTGGATTTTGCTGGCAAACATTGGCAATAAAAGTGTCTTGTTTTATTTTATCCGGCAGAAGCCAGAAATAATTCAACAAGAAACATTAGTGTTATGTCAGTCGAAAAATGTCAAAACTTATAAAGAGAAACAAATACAACAATTTGTATGGTATCTTATCTTAATCAAAAATAAATCTGTAAACCAATGTGGTTGAAATAATAATTATTTTTCTATTCTATTCTTTTAGTTTTTAATTTTTTTTAAAATATAATACTAACGAAAATTCGATTACCTTCTTCCCAATTGTTTTTGAAACTTACAATTTCTTTCTTATATTTTAAAAATTATTTTTAAAAATGTATTTATAATCAAAACTAATTAAAGTTAAATTATTCAAAAAGCACTTCAAGTTTCTTTACTAAGAATAATGCAATCAGTTTATGAAATTGAATAAAGGTTTATCGGGGTGGACGAAACCTACTTTTTCATTGACATTGTATCCCTTATTATAGGGAATGAGTTCAAGTGGCGTACCACTAGAATCTATATATATAAAAACAAAACCATAGGATTTATAAAAAAGAAACTTTAACAAATGTAATAGAGATATAAAACTAAAATGCTACCTCACTTTGGTGAGACCTGTACTAGAATATGCATCTTCTGTATGGGACCCATCCACCAAAGAAAACATTGATAAACTAGAACAAATTCAAAAAAGAGCTGCCAGATTCATTACTGGAGAATATTCAAAACTGACAAGAATAACACCATTAGTTAAATCATTAAACCTTGAAACACTAGAGCATAGAAGAACCAAGAGCAAAGTAGTAATCATACATAAAGCAATTAATTCTAATTTAGAAATACAACACAAAGATAACTTAATACAACCCTCAGATAGACATAAGGATAAAAACACCTTTTTTATTCCGTATGCAAGAACAAACTCATACAAATTTTCATTTTTCCCGTCCGGAATTCGGGCGTGGAATGGGTTGCCTGAAGAATCCAGTAAAACCAACACTTTATCAACGTTTAAATCTCTAATAAAAATGCAGGACTAGACACAAACCATAGATAAGCGTAGGACGCAATAATCTTCTGTATAGAAGGAGCGTCTGTAAACAGATAAGATAAGATAAGATATAATTCTCTTCGTGGTCGGACCCTGCGAGGCAAGCTGCAAGTATGTTCAGCAGTAACTAATTTTAGAAAGCAGCGCACCAAATTACTTCACCAATGCATCAAAAGGTGTGCAAATTAAATATGCGCTGTAAAAAAAAATTTTTAGAAAGCAGCGCACCAAATTACTCCAACAATGCATCAAAAGGTGTGCAAATTAAATATGCACTGTAAAAAAAAATTATGTGACGTCATTTTTTCGCTGATATTTTAATTTGTAAAAAGGGAACAATGTAAAAAGTTATAAAATACTTTGTGTACATTTCAGAAAGTTTAATATTTCGTATTGATCAAACAAGGACAAGTTAGTTGGGATTTTGAAAAAGGTGGGCGCCGTAGGCGCCCTAAAAAAAGTGCATTTTTAAAAAATAAATAGATTTCAGCTGAACACTTCCGTCATTTTTTACGGGTGATACGCCGCTGGTCTCTCCAGAGTTCCTTCTTTTCATTTACTCACAGGCGTTTGCCCAAACCCACCCCATTTTGACAACTGTGTCTTTCAGGAAGTCTTCACCCGTCACTAAATCATTAGCGGCGTATGCTGCGCTGCGGGTCATCTAGTAAAATATATTCCATCACGCGTAGAGCAGTATATGTGATTACAATATGTAGATGGGCATATCTTTTAAATTAAACATATACATTTATTAGTTATAGCAAAAGTTAAATGAATAGGATGTTAAAATGTGTTTTATTTCTCAAATATTGTATTCCAATAAATTAATATAGGCTTCATACAAAGACACATTTAAGAAGCACACATTTTTAACTATATGTCTCATAGAAGAGTAAATTATAGTTCAACGCATTTTTAAACTTTAGATGCTATCATTAATCTTCGCATCTAAGATTTTCAAGTCCAGATTTCATATTAAATACGTCAGCACTGGTGCTTTGTGGTGCGACCCACACGGGAAGAGCACTTAAAGCGTGGAATGTTCTGCCAAATAAGTTTAAATCTCTGAAAACACTCTGGGGGTGCGTTTTTTACTAAATAATTTGTTCGGATAATCTTATGCGTGTAACCAACTGTTTTGAGCTTTGAATTATATCAAGTGTGACACACACAGACTGACAGATAAATAGCCTGAATGCTGCATGTGTTGTCATAACAGCGTCTATGAGCTAAAGGACATATGACACCCCCACCCCCTTTTTTAAAAAGGCAAAAGCTACATAACCCACTGCGTCAATAAACTAAATTATAAATGTTATAAATGAAATGTACTTTCTAGCATAGTTTAAAGAAATAAAAGCAGTCATTTAAAAAAATATTTCAATGAAGTGTGCGCACCATCAATAAAAGGTTATAGAAAGCTGGCCGCTTAAAATAAAGTCTTGTTATAAAGTATTGGACCAAAAATAACTGTACTTTTTTAACTTCTTCATAGTTTTGTTTTTAATATTAAAATAATATTTTTATTTTTATTTATGTGTCCATATTTTACGATTTAATTTCGTGGGGTTTATGCAATTAGATTCATTAAAAACATTAATTTAATTCATTTCTTTATAACAAAGAATTCAGGAGCATTAATGATGGCAAGGGAATTTTTGCATTTAAAAAATTGTGAAATATAAGAGTAAAAATTAACGTAAATTTAACGATGCTAAAATGTTAAATGAATTTTCTCTTATTTTATAAACTTAAATTCAAATGAACTACAAGAATGAACTTTATTTATAAGACCAGTCCCAACTACGCTGAGGGGCACGTCCGGAGGTTTCAGCTATTCTCTATGAAAATAACTCTTGTATGGCCAGCTTACAGAAAATCCCTGGTTAGTTTAATTTCCAATGATTGCATTAACATTTTGCTCCTTGTTAATAGGAACGAACACAAAAAACTTAATTATTTGTAGGGAAGAACATCAAATTTAACATGAGTTGTAATTATTAAAATAACAAATTAATTTTGAATAAATTAATTTTATAATATTCAATTCTTTGAATCAATATAATTTTAAATACACTGATTTTAAAATGAGTAACTCTAAATATTAAAAACTACAAAGCGATTAGTATTAAAAGACAAGTTAAATATAATTTGTGCCTTACAAAATCTTCAATTTTTAATTAAACAGAATCTATTTCTTAAATTGCCTTAGTTTCAATTGGATGAAATAAATTATTGTAAATAATTATTTAAATAAATCAAATCTATTAATTAATTTTTCAATTTCGTTTTTCAATATTTTAAATTGTGACTTATCTTTGTGGAGCGTCGATTTCGGGTTATATAATTTTAATTTTCTTCAGATATGATAATACGACACTTTGTAACAAAACGTATACTCCTGACCATAATAATTACATCTAATATATAAAGCTCAGTTGATGTTTCTATGTTTTTGTTTGTTTGTACCCAACGCTATGTCCCGCTTTCACGGAAAATACAGATGGCTTTAGTGTAGTTTTTTTTTAAAATTGTCATTTTTTGCCTGAAAGCAGGGCCGTCCTAACGCATAGGCCGATGGGCATTTGCCCGGGGTCCAACGAGCATAGGGGCCCATGGGAATATGATTTATATATATTATGTATTTATTTTTTTTTCCTGTGGGGGGGGGGTGCACTCTTTCCTTGCCCAGGGGCCCAACACTATTTCTTTGCCCGGGGTGCCAAAATGGTGCAAAGACGGCTCTGCCTGAAAGCCGTTTAAAAAGTAGAAAATATAGAGACAAAGTGAGAACTATTAAATCTCATTTCAATATTAAACACTTGTAAGTGGACGTTTCGAAACGAGTTATTTTCGTGCAGCATTTTTTCAAGGCTTTATTTTGAGCATTGCGCTTTCTAAAATATTTTGCTTTATTACGGTGCTCACACTTTTGTGTTTGCATTTCAAACTGAGCTGTCATATTATTATAACATTTATATCTGGTTTGGCCTTGCTTTACAAAGCAACGACCTTTTTATTGGTACCTTCTTGATATTATATATAAACATTTTTACACGATGCTTGGGATTAATATTTTAATAAAATTGCGAATTTTGTTTTGTTGTTATTTATAAATCGAAATTTTTTAAAAAACTAATTCTATAATAAGTGAGTTTATTTTATGTGGAGAACGATGACCCGTGCCAAATAAGTTTACACTACGAACTTTGGCTACCGAAATTATTAACAGAGTTAGATTAAAACTTAATAAAGTGAAACTGAAAAACGCTTAATTATTTTTTATTCCAAATTAAAAATATTATATTCATTCCTTTGTAGTCGGAATGAAAATAGTTTATTTTTAAAATCAGTTTTTAGTCATTGTTTCTCATTTGTTTATTAACAGACGGTTGAATCTTTTTTTTTAATGTGGTATATAATTTCTTTATCTTTCTTTTAAAAAAAACGTTTATTGTAAAAATTCCCTATGGTAACAACTTCTATCCTATATAATAAAAGGCAAATTTTCTGTCCGTTCTGTCCGGTCATCTATAGCGATTGTTCCCTCAAACACATATGACTCCTACAGCCAATCATATTCAACACGTTTACTTGCACGTTCAAAACGAGTTATTTTGGTGTAGTATTTCTTCCAGGACTTTATTTTGAGTTATGCGCATTGGGATTTATAGTCAAAAGCTCTGTTTTTATGAATTATTTATTTTAACTATAATGAATAGTATTTTTGAGGTGATGCACATGTATGCCGGTCGAGACGGCTGTTGGAGGGGAGTTACAACATGCCACCGAACGGTGGCGGAACGTCCTTGGACGGGCTTTGTTGCTCGTCACAAATAAGTGATGGTTACAATTTATTTAACAAATTTGTCGCCATGTTTACAACTTAGTTTTAAAAAGTTTTAAGTGTTTAAATCTATATCTACACATACATGTCTTTTTTATCTGTATTACACTAAAAATCAAAATTATATTTTATTTATTTTAAATCTTTAAGAGATAGTAAATTATTCAGCGTTTACAGAAAATATACAATGTACTACTCTAATCTCTAGTACACACTTTCAATTCTTACATCCTTGTGCACAATCAGGGCCTGCAATCTGTTTACGTCTAAACTAACAAAACAATAGTATTTAACAAAATAACATATGAAGGAGTAATCAAACTTTATTTACAAATTTAACACTATTGGTTTATTATATATTCATAGGAAATGTATTAAAATGTAAATATTTTACTAACTAATGCTACATTAGATATTAAAAAGTCGCAATTCTTCACAATTTAGATAGTATTGTAATTTTATAACAAACATTCCACACATTCTTAAAACATTTGGAAATATTTTCAACGCTAATATATTATATCAAAATATTTAATTTTACTGTGTGTCCTCACTTCTTCCTGATAACATTATAATTTTGTTATACACTCTTCAAATCGTAGGAAAACTTTTACTTTAAAACTTTTAATAATTTTTAACTGATTTCCTACACACATTTATTTTCCTTTTTCTGCTTTTTATGTCTTTCTCATCATTGGCGTAGCTAGGGGAGAGGAAGGGGGATCAAAATTCAAAAGTCTCCCCCCCCCGGCCCCCAATTTGAGGGGGGCCTAAAGAAGTGACCTATTTTTTTACATTTAATATTACGCCACCACCATGAATACAGGGCACCAAAAGAGGCCAAGCCCCCCAAATCCCTACAAATCTCTAGCTACGCCACTGTTTCTCATCCCAATATTGACCGAGTCATACGTATGCAACGGATCGTAATATAATAATATAAAAAATTGTAACAAAAAAACTACCACACGCAAAAGATCACACCAAAAGCTACACGATAACTAATATTGAAAACTTTATAAAATTGTCATTCTCAAGTGTACTTCCTATTAACAGAATTTTTATAAACAAAGCTAGTCTGCAGGCTACGTGTTTTACAATAAATGTTATTCTACATGTGTACATAAATCATTCTCATTTTATTAAGATGTTAAGAATTAAAAAAATAGTTTAAAAATAAAAATAAGTTAAGTTTGTATTTGTTACAGAAAGATGCTAATTATGAAATTTTGCTTAAAGTTACTATTTGTAAAGGAGCAGTTCATGTTATAATACTATGAACAAAGAAATTAACTTTTAAAATTTTTAAAAAATGCCTATGGATGTTGGAGCTTCATATTTTTCATTGACTCTGTGTTCCTAATTAAAGGGACCGAATTCAAGTGGTGTTCCACTATGATAAATAGAAAATATAATGTGTAGCAGATTTTTCGCCGTTTAAAAATGTAGTTATGCATACATTTTTAAGTACATACATAAATGTAATAGTGTTATTAAAAGTTAAATGAATAGGATGTTAAAATATGTTTCGTTCCTCGAATATTACAATACTTTAAACTCTTATAAGCTTCACGCAAGGACATATTTAAGTAGCACACATTATTTGTGAAAAAATGTACACATGCCGCATTATTGTAAGAAGAATACATTTTAAGTAAAATATGCTATTATTAATATTCTAATCTACATTTTTCAAGTACAATTTTATATCACATCCTTCAGCACTGGTGCTTTATGATGCGACGCTTAAGGGAATAAAAATTTTGTTGCACGTCCAATACGAAAAGGCAATGTCCTTTACTAAAAACTATTTTTCATTTTCTTTAGAGATCCGAAAGTTGTCTCATCTGTGCATCAAAATTGTTAAAATGTTATTTGTATTGTATAGTTATATTTTTAAAAAATGAACAAACACACATTGAAAAACCCATACATATTAAATAAGTTATAGAAACTAAATTAAATGAAATAAAATACATGTAAATATAGAAATATCCATATACTATATATACATTTCAGTCGCACATATAAAACCTTGATAAAAATGGTATACATTCTTAGTTAAACGTTATGCTTTATAAGATGTTTGCAATGGGTTATTTCTAAGAAATTATGAGTGAGTCTATATTAGGTCAGACATCCTATATTTTATATTTCTTACAATGGACAAGATGGATACAACAAAAAGAAAAAATATGAAAATGTTTCTCAATAATTATTTTTACAACTGAAAAATACAATATAATTTCAACATGAGATCCAGTTATATAATCTCTTTGAAAGAATTACAAAAATGCTGCCTTAAAATTATATTTTTATCCCGATTATGCTTTAGTGAAGAAATGGTAATGATATACGATTATTTTATTTGAGTAAATTAAAGAATGCACACGTATAAGGCATTTAATCTATGGATGTTATTTCCAAGTAAGACTTAATTGCCTAATATATTATTACAACTTTGCCCTGTCTTCTTCTATCCTCTATTGCAGTGGCTCCCAACCAATGGGGTCGTGACGGGTTTTATAGGGGTTACCAACTGTCGACTAAAATATATTCACTATAATGCAAATTAGCTCTGCTAAATTCATGTTCTTGCATATAACACTAATGTCAAATATAGAAGTTATAGGATGATTAGTATACACAGCTATCAGAATAGTCTATTAATATATTTTCAACAGGTAGCTTGCCAAAACAATATTCAACAAGTGACTGTAACGTGTACTTCAAAATATCCTTTATTTTATGATGAAGAAGATTGCTACCTCGCTATACCACTTTCGTGATGAGTTTATACTTTATACTTATCTATAACTTTTTAAGGGTAAGAAAATAGCAACAAAAAAATGTTATTAAATTTGATACCTCGCTATACTACTTTTGTGATGAGTTTATACTTATCTGTAACTTTTTATGGGTAAGAAAATAGCAACAACAAAAATGTTGTATATTTCTTGTGCTTACCGCGTAGCTAATCACGGGTAGTGCACTCCTATACATATAAATGCATTCAATTTAAAACATTAATACTTTATAACAGAATAACAACAATAAAAATATTCATGACATAATGGTGCAATTAGCAATTCGAATACCGAATTAATTGCTCTACGATATATCATAAACAATGTAGATGTAAATGTGTGCTTCGCCATTTCTGTAACACTAGATCTGAAGGAGTCATTTATTGTTGAGGAATGTAATGTTAAAAGTAAACAAACATTTTGACTTGACATGTGGGTAGTGAACGTCCATAAACATTTAATACTTTATGGGAATGAATGCATAAAATAACAACTTATGTGTTTGCAGTATATACAGTAATTTTAAAAATTTAATCAACGTTTAACTTGCTCACAATGCTTTAGACTTTCCTATCTTTTTTTTTCAGATGCGACGTCACTTGCTTCTCACTAGTGAAGGTTACGACTGTCTCTCACTGGACGTTACGACTTGCTTCTCATAGTGAGACGTTACGACTTGCGTTTCACTAGTGAAGACGTTACGACTTGCGTTCTCACTAGTGAGACGTTACGACTGCGTTCCACTGAGACGTTACGACTTGCGTTCTCACTAGTGAGACGTACGACTTGCTTCTCACTAGCAAACTTTTGATGTCCTATTTGGGTGATTATTATTAAATAAACATTTTCTGACTCCGACGCAAAGCAAAAATTAACAAATTTATGAGAAGCCGAAGAATGCATGTTACTATAATAATTATAGTGTCTGTACCATCAACGCGAGTGACATGTGCAAGAGACGTATGCGTTATTTTGTGTTACTAAAGAGCAGAAAGTACAATTTGTAATGATTAAGTTTTATATTATTGTATTAAAAGTACATTAACCTATATTTTTCATCATTACTTCAACACAAATCACTGTTATTGAATACTTAATTTGTCTCTTTACTTTTATAAAACTTTATTTAATGTGAACATCCTTAGAAGTAAATAAACTTTGTTATTTAGGATATATTTGCAAAAAGTAGTAAATACAAATTATAGTTTTTATATTATTCTTAAACAAACAAAAAATCTACAATGTTTCCTAATTCTATCTAATGTATTGTAAGTATTATTATACAAATCCTTATTTCATCCGTCGCCATAAATTTTAGGTCCATGATATATGGCTGACTCAAATCATACAACATATTGAAGTAAAAAGATTAATGATATAAAATTAAATTAAATTAACTAATAATATTGAGACATTAATACTCAAACGTTATCAAGCATCGACAGTTGTTATAAAATGTCTTTAGTTTCCACTTTCTTGATATCCACACAGTTGATATAAAAAGTCTAGTGTCCCGCTCTACTTGTTATTATCATTTTTTTTTAAATGTCTAATTTCTCGAGTCTTTGTTACAAAGGTCTTTGTAAAAAATGATTTAGGAGGTAAGTTTACATCTATGACTTTTGATGAGATTTTAAGAAAAGTCTTAGCTTGGTCTCGAACAGTTTTATGATGTGAGGTAATAGCTCAGTGTTTAAACTAATCATACAATTATCATTAACTGTTTAGTCAAGTGTGCAACAAAACAAAGTCAAAGAAATGAATTTCATCTCTATCGCGTGTTATTATATTTCAATAAACATATCCAGTCGGCAAAAAAGAGAACTAATACCATGGGCTAGTACTAATCTAATACGGGCTACACAGAGATAAGAGCATCATTGACATGTTATCCCCATTTAAGGGTAGCGAAGTCAAGGGCTTGCAACTTACTAGGGTAAAAACTCCCGCACCGTTGTACAAAGCTAGACATCAATAATATTGTAGGCTAATTTATTAATTTCCTAGTTTCCGTAGATTCGCATTAAAATATTGCTAAAATATGCTTCTTTCTTTATCATTAAATACATCTAAACATAAAGTTAGGGATACATAAAATACACGATGTAAGTTAAACAAATCAATAATATTATGTCTTATAGATCTCTAAAGTAAACTTCCTCACTAAGCTTTACACAATATTCAGATTTTCTCATTTATCTTGTCACCTAAGTTGTCTCATGTACAACATAATGATAAATATATGAGTGCCGGTGCTTTTTAGTGCGACGCTGTCAGGAAATACAATTTTAATGCGCATAAGATATGAAAATATTAAGTCATTAATATAAAGACCCTTTTTCCCCCGTTCTTTACAGATCCAAATTTCATCCGGTTATTGTTTTTTACATTTTGGAATTGTATATGTTTTGAATATTTTAATTTAATAATAATTATGTGATAAAGCAAACTTTTTATTTACGAAACACGTTTTATTTTATTGCCATTTTCTAAAGATTTTATAAACCTACACACTATCACTGAAACACACACACACATACAAGTAAAGATTTGATAAACTAAAAACAAATTATTTACGAAAGTACAAAAATATTTACATATGCATAAAACAACAATAACACAAACAGAAGTAAGCTTGTAAATCAGATAGATATTTGAATTAAAATCCATATAAAATTAAACTTGTGAAATAAACTTAGTTCGATTATGTTATTAACAAAAACTTACACGCGTCTATAAGCCAGATTTTTAAAACGAGCAAGTGAAGCGTTTCAATGAGTTGTAAATATGGAAAGAATAGTTGTGTGTGTTTGTGTTTGTGTGTGTGTATGTGTGCGTGCGTGCGTGCGTGTGTGCGTGCGTGCGTGTGCGTGCGTGCGTGTGCGCGTGTGTGTGTGTGTGTCTTTATTCCTTTTAACACATTTATGTTCTTCTTTATTGAATTCATCGAATCTATCTAAGATGACACAAAGTTCATATATTAAAGAAAGCATAGTGGAGTCAAGAAGTTTTTACGTTTTATTAGGTAAAGTTGCGGTGTAGGCTAGACCAGTGGCCCCCCAACCTTTTTATCTCCGAAACCGGTTGAAGTTTAATAATTTTATCGCGGCTTACTAACGTAGGGTTTCGGGGCGGGCGGTGGCGTTGAGTGTTTATACAAGTACTTTATATTGTTTTATTTTATATATTTTTATACAATTAAATTGTACTTAAACATGCCTCTAAAATGTATTTTACAATTACACAAACAATTAATTTTAATGCTTTAATATTTTAACTCTCTAGAACTTTTAATCAATGAGAAACTTGAGCTTGTTTCTATGCAACGAGACGGTGCCATCTGGTATTTTAAGACAATGACACCCAAAGTGAGCTGCTTATGTCATTTCATTCCGTTGTTTTATTTTGGTTGAATCGCTGCAGAAACCCCGCTTCACACAGATAAGATGTCAGAAATGGCAAAAGGGATTTAATTGCTATGGTGGCAATCTCAGGATATCCCGCCATGACTTTAACCAAAAGACTGGAAGAGTTGTTTCTTGAACGTAGTCTTTAAGGCCACCGTCAAATGCAATCTCGAGTAGTTGAACTTCTTCTTTCATTGACATGCAAGACTCTCCTGGTCTGTTTCAAGGATTCATTCCATACCAGTCATCTGTAGTTGATAAGTAGCCCTCAAATTCTTCTAAAAGCAAAGACATGTGATCGTGCACCAACTGGGACAATAAAAGCTCAGGCTCAGTCTCACCTAGAATGTCCACTAATTTTTGAAACATATCCAAAATGTTTCTGCTCACGCCCCGTCCCACGAACTCCAGTTAGGATTTAAACGCAGCTACTTTATCTGCCAACATGAAGAAACTTGACATTTTCCCTTTGAAATTAAAGATTGAGTTCACTGTGTTAACTGAATGTGTCACAACGGTATTCAAGTTTTGCGACCCATACCTTGTCACTGAACTGTGCTGCCAGCGGTGATTATCTTTTTTGAGAGAAATCTTTGCAATGGTTCTCGTCATTCAAATACTCTGGTTAGCAAATTTCCTCTGGATAAGGTTCTTATTTTTGTGTACAATACAAGACATATTCTCGCGAAGCGGCTCAAACAGGCGTGAGTTAAGGGCCTTTGCTTTGATGTGGTTAATAACTTGCATGACATCCAGAGGCGTAACAATTACTTGGCATCGCAGCAACTGCCAAAGGCACCGAGGGCTATTCCTTCAATATTATGTATAATATAATATTTTCCCTATTTCTCAAGGGCGCCAAAAAAAATTAGCAAAGGGTGCTGAAAACCCAGATATGCATCAGATGACATCAATAGATTCAATGTTAAATTCTGGAGACAGTTTTTCGCTTGCCATCTTCATGTGAATGATACTATGCATTGATTCATCCTCAGGTGCAAAAGAACGTCCGAAATAAGTGCTCCGACATAAACAGCGAAAAATTGTTTGTAGGTGGGTTTGTTCCAGTTTGCGCTAATGTGTAATTGATGTTCCATTGACGTAGTGCCGCCAAAATGAGTAAAAAGCTATTGCCTGTGGTTTGGACTGACGCACGATCCAAAGAAAAAAACACAACTGTAAATAAAATGTAAATAATTTATTGTTCCTTTGGCGGCCCTGTACCATTTGTTCCACAGCGCGGAACAATTATCATTATCAAAATGTTAAATCCATGTTTGAGTTTTGTTATTTTGACTTGCGCCAGTTTTTTGTTTTAAAACTTTGCAAATATCTGGAAATAAACACATTAATACAAAGCGTGTCATCTCGCCCCCTAACTTGTAATGGAATAATACGCACAAAAATAATGATAATAATGATTTTAAGATTATTTTGATAATTTAATAATGATTTTATGATAATTAGATAATCGTAGGGCTGGTACTCAAAAAACAAATTTTGTTGGATTAATCGGGAAAAATTTAATTGATTATTAGAATAATTTCCATGATTATACTTTGTATAACTCATGGATAGATCCCGTTAAGTCGCGATTACTTATTTAACGAAATAGGTTAAGTCACGGTAATTCCATGGCTCCCAAAATTTGTGACGTAACACAGAAAATTCGTTTTGCTATGCAAGACATACGGAAGAAAAACTTTTTTGGTTAAATACACGTCTAAAAAAAAATAATAATACAAGGGAAAATTATGTAAGTAACAAAACATATAAAATAATTAATATATTGGAATAAGAAAATATGATTTAAATTTTGATGGAATTTCAATTGATCAAATTAATTTTAAGCGATTAATTTTTTAACGATTAATCGATTAATTAATCGTTAACTTCAGCAGTACTAGATAAAAGGTTTACTACAAGCGGTCAATAGTTTGGAGATAACAAATAAATTCACTTCCTGACGATATTTTATAAATACACATAGCAGGTTAGTTGTGTAAAATAATGTTCGTTGTAGTAAATATCATAATCACTTTTTGTGACTGTGGCGATAAAGATGTTTAATGTATATATTAAGTGACTAAGTGGTCTAGAGCAGTGGCGGATTTAGCTATAGGGCAGGGGGGGCGGCTTTGCCCCCCCCCGCGCCCCTGTTGGGTCTAAAATGGCGCCCCCTTAAAGACACCCTCCATGAACACCAAAAAGGTGTCACTGGAGCAGAAAAAAAAGATTGCTAAACACGAAACTTCTAATCAACACCAAACTGCTTGCTAAATATCGTATTTCAAATGACGAAACTGTAATATATGGCTTAAATCAATCACTCGTATCTGAATTATCGGCGACAATTTATAATGAAGTTAAATATGCACAATTCTTTTCTTTAATTATTGATTCAACCATTGATATATCTAGAATTGATCAGATGTCAGTTTCTTTAGTTAATTTTTTTTAAAAATCAGAACATGTTGTGGAAAGATTTATAGGCTTTTTTGGATAAAGAAGTCAATAGTGCGCTCGCCCCACAAGCTAATGGGTAGTGGGATCTAGCCCACGTTAAAGCCACAATAAAAATGGAATGACTAACGCTAAGAAAGTCCTCCGCTGACCTGGAAGGGAGATGGGGCGCCCACCAAGGTCTACCAAGCCCCGCCCCTAGTAAGTTCTAATGGAAACATTAGGACCCCGTACGACCACCGGTTATGGGACTTTAAAAAAAAATGTTGCCGCATTTGCTGAGAAGATTTTAACGGAACTACAAAAGCGAAACATTGATTTCACACTCTGTCGAGGACAGGCATACTCTGGATTAAGAGTGGCCTTCAAACTCAAATAAAGAAACTTTCACCCAATTGTTGTGCCCATGTTTTGAATTTGGCTACTATCGAAGCATTGTCTGTAAACTGTGATGTACAGTTGTTTTTTGGCACAGCTTTAAGGTTGTATGCATTCCTTACGTCTAGTTTACCACGTCTACATACTCTTAAAAAACACAGAAATCTCAATATGAATCAACAGTATCTGAAACGACTTTCTGATACAAGATGTGCAAGCCGTAAGCATGCAGTTCATGCAGTTGTTGACTATTATAGCCACACTTGATTCAGGGGAATCAACAGAATATAAAGGAAATGTCAGAGCAGAAGCTATGGGACTTTCTGTTTTAATAACAAAATATTCTTTTGTTTTTCTGATGCTATTTGTACAAAAGTTATCTTCGTGTCATCAAACTACTTGCAACGCCTTTGCAAAACAATTGATCGATGTTGGAAGAAATAAGTTTGTTGAAATGAGAAGCGATGAAGCTTTTGAAATTTCTGAATGTAGATGTCAAATCATTTATTAACGAAAATTGTTCCAAACTAGATGTTAAAACAGAATTTAAAGAAAAGCGAATTGCAAAAAAGAAAAGCATGGCAGGCGAACTTAGCAGAGATAAAATGGCTGATGATCCAACTACACGCTTTAAATCTGAAACGTACTTCACTATCATGGATACACTTGTAACACAAATAGATGATCGATTTAATGACTTTTGGAGCACAGTTACTTATTTCTATTGTATTGATCCATCACAAATGTCGGAAGAAAATAAAGATTCTTTTCAAAGTTTATGCAAAATTTACAAACACGTCATTAACCTTGAAGAAGCAATCGTAGAATATGATACCTTCAAAGATTTGTATGCATCAATACATGTATCATTATCCAGTGAACTACTAGTTAAAAAGGTTTCAGCTATTCTTGACTGAAAAACAAATGGCATCAGGTCTCCCTAATTTGTCAATACTTTATAAAATTTACTTTACTCTTCCTGTTAGCAGCGCTACTGCTGAAAGAAGTTTCAGTAGATTGAAACCTATCAAAAATTATTTGCGCTCAAAAATGACAAACGAACGTCTGTCTGGATTGGCATTAATTTCAATTGAACGTGATCTAGCTGAGAACGTTGACTTTGAATCAACGATAAATCGTTTTGCTTCAATGAAATCCCGTAGAAAGCAATTTATATAGGGCTCACGGCTCTTTCTTATCTTATCTTATCTTATCTGTTACAGACGCTCCTTCTATACAGAAGAATATTGCGTCCTATGCTTATCCATGGTTTGTGTTTAGTCCTGCATTCTTGATAGAGTTTTAAATGTTTATTTAAGGAACTTAAAATCATTGTTTGTGTAAAGTTCATTGATTTTCCCAAAGTTTGATGCTCAAACTTCCAATGAAAAATTATTCTTTTAAATTCTGAAGTAAATTGTTTAGTTTATTTATAAGTATAATATTATTGGCACTCTTTGTGTGTGTGTGTTACTAATCCTGACCAATCCGCTCCACCAAAGTCTCTGTGTTTTTCATTATTTGTAGCATCAGATTACCTGCTCTTAAACTGAACTATTTTGCCAGCTAAAATTCTCATTTCATTCTTTCAGATAGAAAACTATTACAAGAACTAAAAACAGTAGCTCTTAAAATTTTATTAGAAAAAAAAGTTGTTCTCTTTGGAACTAAGTTCATAACTTACTGTCATCTTTTTATCCTACATATGATATATGCATATAATATATATATGATAAATGATTTCTTTAATTATTTAGGCCTTTTATTAATTATTAACATTTTTTAAAATACATTATATTTGTTTTTGCATTTGTGACCTATTACTCTCCTGAATATAAAGAAATGGTTTGTATATTGAAGATATTCATTGCAATGGTTTGATGTAAACAAATGTAATATTAAATAATGTACTTTGAATGATCAACTAAGCATATATTATTTAACACTTAGTTATTTGTTTGAGTTACTGTCACTGCTATTTACGACAAGCTGAACAAACTGATGAGTCATCCAGAGGCGTCACTAGGGGGTTGTGTCACCCGGGGCGGTAGCTCTTGGTGTCACCCCCCCCCTCCCCCACGACTTGCCCCATAAATCTCCTCGAGTCTGCCAAATACCGGGAACACACAGATTCTTTAGTAACGTTTGAAAATATAGATCAAATGTTCGTTACAAAGGCATTAGGAGAAAAGTTGAATTTAAAGTCGATAGGTAAAATATTGTAACATTTAAAAACGAATAACTAAATAGAAAAAATGTTAATTTAAATTTTTATTTTAACATAAAATTATTAATTTTAAGTAATACGGTTAAATAACTGTAATATTTTCAAATTTCACAAACTTGCATCTACATTGCGTTCCATTAAAATTTTACAACAATTACATTACATTATCAAAATTAGATTATATTACCAACCATTACAGTACAACTTCAAATGAGGTAAGGTTGTAACCGTTCTGTTTTGGGTTTGCAAAATCAGCAACTATCAGAATAATATGTAATAATTCAAAATATAATGACATTAAATATATTTTAAAAATCAGAATTTAGCTTTTCTGGCCTTTAAAACTGAAACCTTGTTAATTGCGTCATCGAAATCTATTTCTTGTGCCGAATCACTCTCAATGGATAACATGGCAAGATCAGAAAGCCTTGACTGCCCCATTGTATATCGCAAATAATTTTATAAGCTTTAGCTTTGAAAAACTCCTTTCACATGAAGCCACAGACACACAGATTGTAACAAATAATCGTAAACTCCATGTGAGATAGGGGAGAGATTCTATGAAGTCCCATTCAGCTACAAATTTCAAAACGTCAAGTACGGACCGATCTTCAGCCTTATGAGATCGATCTCTGCTGCCTTCAGGTGCCTTCTCAGCCTTGATATTTCTAATAAAAGCTCTTCCTCTGACAACTCATCATAGAAAGTGGACAACCTTGGAATGTACTTAAGTACTTCTTCTTGAGTGGCAGATATCAAACTTTTGGCTTAAACAGCCTCAAACATGGTTGCTACTTCCTTGATTGCACTTGATCTGATCTGGAGTTCAGAATGGAATCGATCAATACACTCAAACATCGACCTTTTGTTTTCTTCTTGCAGAGTTAGTCCAGCATCTCTTGTTTTCTCACCTGTCACCCTTTTCTTCATCCTGGGTCTGTTCTCTACTGAAATTCCAAGTTTTTCTGATTTTAAAAGAGCGTGTTCAATTGCCTGCTTTACTAGATGATTGCGCTGCTCGTACAGAAATAGTCTTAGCGTCTCTAGCTTCATTACCACTTATTTGTGCTCCTAAACACGACACCTTTTGTAATGTTTCTTCTTTAAATTGTTGTCTAAGTGTAACTTACTAATTAATTTCGTAACTGTGACCAGTAAAATAGCACACAACAAAAAAGCGCAGATTCAGATAGGAGGCGATCGTTTGAATAGATGCTAATGTTTCAAGATGGACTATCAGCGAGGTATAGCGCTTTTATGTTTGCGCCAATCTGTCTTCTCGCCTTCATCGTATAGAGTAGGTCTGCGATCAAGCTTTTAAATAAAAAAATATATTTGTTTTGTATAATGAAAACAATAACGTTGAGCTTTGTATTTGTTTAATAATAAAGCTCAAATCTATTGTTTTGATTACACGATTCGTTTGTGTTTAAAAAAAATTCATTCACTTTCATCGTGCGCTCTTTAATGACATACATGTGCCAAATTATATTATTTAAAGAAAAACAATGTTCCCAACATTCGCTTCCCTAGAATAATGTTCTATGTGATGTTTGATAGACCTATATTGAGTTGGGACCTTGTTATTTTGTACTACCTACAAAATTGTCTCACGATACACCTTTCACAATTTGTGCTATGATAGATTGAAACAAGGACACTCTCCCAGCGGCAATAACTCGTTTATGTCAAAAAACTCAACTTAGAACATTGTTATTCTAGTATTTCTAGGAAGCGAATGTCAAACAAGCCTTAAATTGAAAAAAAAGTTTATTAATTAATTGAATGCCATTTTTTAAAGTTGAAGTCTTGTCTGTCATACTTTAAAAGAACATTAAATTTGATAAAATTCGTTTAACTTTTGAACATCCAAAATTTAAGTGTCATTTGGCTTCATTTTGTAACTTTCTTTCAAAATTAGTCAATCATTATTACAGAATTATTTAACCAGAAAAAGGTATACTATAATGTGGCATTTTGACTCAAAAATAATTCGAGAAAATTCTCACTATATTTTCCTGTTTTAACAAAATTAAATAAAGGATTCAACTGGCTTACGTTTGCTGCTCCAAGAATGTGGAATCATGAATTGTAGACAAAATACTTGATTTTAATAGATTATATATTCAGTAATATACTTTATAATGTTTAAACCAAACGTTTTTTTAACGTTAAAAATTCGTCGCTGCAGGTGCGGTTCTGATCGCGTCGTTCAAAATCAACTTTACTTCGGCTGCCGAACGTACGCATCACGCGATATATCAGTGAAAATCTTTTCATACGAATCCGAAAAGCCTGAAATGTTTTATGTGAAATTAATTTAGTGTTAAAGTTTATTTTAAAAAGTACCTATACTCAAGAAAAATACGAAAATCATGTTTCTTAGAGTATATTACATTAGCATAGATATGCATGTTTAATAATTATAAATTAAAAAAAAATAATAACTCAAACACGTTAATTACCGGTACCTTTTTTTCCTATAAATAAAAAAAAAGAAAACCTATATATTTATTTTTTGAAGTAAGATCTTATCCCCCCCCCCTCAACTGTCGTGGAGGAAGTAGTGAGTTGGGATTGGTCTTACAGGCTTAATCAGTGTGTCGGTATGTCAACGTTAAGTATGTTGGATTTTCTTCTAAAACAAAAGACACCGGTTCTTTTAGGTCCAGCCTTTTTTTAATTGTGCGGTTTTTTCTTTCTTTTTTTTCCTAATTAGTTTTACGGTAGTTTGTGGAGACGTTTTATTATTGCCTGTTAACTGATATTTTATTTTATTAATACGTTTTCGGTTTAAACGTATTTCATTGTATTACTCAATTTCTTTCTAGATGAAAAAAATGTATCTTATTTTTTTTCTGACATAAAATCGTACACAGTAAATTTTAGGCTTGGGTGTCACCCCCTGATGGGTGACACCCGGGGCGGCCCGCTGCCCCCTCCGCACCCCCTTAGTGACGCAACTGATATGTAATAATCATTGAAAAATGGTTACCAGGGCTGTCATAGAATAAAATAGATTATGTATAGTTATAATGTGCAGTGGGTTATAGGATTGAGTAAAATCTTTGAAACAATGTTCTTTATATTGAGGGGCACATGTGTGACATTTTGAATCGCATTTTTCATTGGTGACAAGTTATATCTCACTGTACTTGAGCTGTACCATGATGTACCGGTGACAAGTTATATCTCACTGTACTTGAGCTGTACCATGATGTACCGGTGACAAGTTATATCTCACTGTACTTGATATGTACCATGATGTACCGGTGACAAGTTATATCTCACTGTATTTGAGCTGTACCATGATGTACTGGTGACAAGTTATATCTCACTGTACTTGAGCAGTACCATGATGTACTGGTGACAAGTTATATCTAAGTGTACTTGAGCTGTACCATGATGTACCGGTGACAAGTTATATCTCACTGTACTTGAGCTGTACCATGATGTACCGGTGACAAGTTATATCTCACTGTACTTGAGCTGTACCATGATGTACCAGTGACAAGTTATATCTCACTGTACTTGAGCTGTACCATGATGTACCGGTGACAAGTTATATCTCACTGTACTTGAGCTGTACCATGATGTACCGGTGACAAGTTATATCTCACTGTACTTGAGCTGTACCATGATGTACCGGTGACAAGTTATATCTCACTGTACTTGAGCTGTACCATGATGTACCGGTGACAAGTTATATCTCACTGTACTTGAGCTGTACCATGATGTACCGGTGACAAGATATATCTCACTGTACTTGAGCTGTACCATGATGTACTGGTGACAAGTTATATCTCACTGTACTTGAGCTGTACCATGATGTACCGGTGACAAGTTATATCTCACTGTACTTGAGCTGTACCATGATGTACCGGTGACAAGTTACATCTCACTGTACTTGAGCTGTACCATGATGTACTGGTGACAAGTTATATCTCACTGTACTTGAGCTGTACCATAATGTACCGGTGACAAGTTATATCTCACTGTACTTGAGCTGTACCATGATGTACTGGTGACAAGTTATATCTCACTGTACTTGAGCTGTACCATGCTGTACCGGTGACAAGTTATATCTCACTGTACTTGAGCTGTACCATGATGTACCGGTGACAAGTTATATCTCACTGTACTTGAGCTGTACCATGATGTATCGGTGACAAGTTATATCTCACTGTACTTGAACTGTACCATGATGTACTGGTGACAAGTTATATCTCACTGTATTTGAGCTGTACCATGATGTACCGGTGACAAGTTATATCTAACTGTACTTGAGCTGTACCATGATGTACCGGTGACAAGTTATATATCACTGTACTTGAGCTGTACCATGATGTACCGGTGACAAGTTATATCTCACTGTACTTGAGCTGTACCATGATGTACCGGTGACAAGTTATATCTCACTGTACTTGAGCTGTACCATGATGTATCGGTGACAAGTTATATCTCACTGTACTTGAACTGTACCATGATGTACTGGTGACAAGTTATATCTCACTGTATTTGAGCTGTACCATGATGTACCGGTGACAAGTTATATCTAACTGTACTTGAGCTGTACCATGATGTACCGGTGACAAGTTATATCTCACTGTTCTTGAGCTGTACCATGATGTACCGGTGACAAGTTATATCTCACTGTACTTGAGCTGTACCATGATGTACCGGTGACAAGTTATATCTCACTGTACTTGAGCTGTACCATGATGTACCGGTGACAAGTTATATCTCACTGTACTTGAGCTGTACCATGATGTACCGGTGACAAGTTATATCTCACTGTACTTGAGATGTACCATGATGTACCGGTGACAAGTTATATCTGACTGTACTTGAGCTGTACCATGATGTACCGGTGACAAGTTATATCTCACTGTACTTGAACTGTACCATGATGTACTGGTGACAAGTTATATCTCACTGTATTTGAGCTGTACCATGATGTACCGGTGACAAGTTATATCTCACTGTACTTGAGCTGTACCATGATGTACTGGTGACAAGTTATATATCACTGTACTTGAGCTGTACCATGATGTACCGGTGACAAGTTATATCTCACTGTACTTGAGCTGTACCATGATGTACTGGTGACAAGTTATATATCACTGTACTTGAGCTGTACCATGATGTACTGGTGACAAGTTATATCTCACTGTACTTGAGCTGTACCATGATGTACTGGTGACAAGTTATATCTGACTGTACTTGAGCTGTACCATGATGTACCGGTGACAAGTTATATCTCACTGTACTTGATATGTACCATGATGTACCGGTGACAAGTTATATCTCACTGTACTTGAGATGTACCATGATGTACCGGTGACAAGTTATATCTGACTGTACTTGAGCTGTACCATGATGTACCGGTGACAAGTTATATCTCACTGTACTTGAACTGTACCATGATGTACTGGTGACAAGTTATATCTCACTGTATTTGAGCTGTACCATGATGTACCGGTGACAAGTTATATCTCACTGTACTTGAGCTGTACCATGATGTACCGGTGACAAGTTATATATTACTGTACTTGAGCTGTACCATGATGTACCGGTGACAAGTTATATCTCACTGTACTTGAGCTGTACCATGATGTACTGGTGACAAGTTATATATCACTGTACTTGAGCTGTACCATGATGTACCGGTGACAAGTTATATCTCACTGTACTTGAACTGTACCATGATGTACTGGTGACAAGTTATATCTCACTGTATTTGAGCTGTACCATGATGTACCGGTGACAAGTTATATCTCACTGTACTTGAGCTGTACCATGATGTACCGGTGACAAGTTATATATCACTGTAATTGAGCTGTACCACGATGTACCGGTGACAAGTTATATCTCACTGTACTTGAGCTGTACCATGATGTACTGGTGACAAGTTATATATCACTGTATTTGAGCTGTACCATGATGTACCGGTGACAAGTTATATCTCACTGTACTTGAGCTGTACCATGATGTACTGGTGACAAGTTATATATCACTGTATTTGAGCTGTACCATGATGTACCGGTGACAAGTTATATCTCACTGTATTTGAGCTGTACCATGATGTACCGGTGACAAGTTATATCTCACTGTACTTGAGCTGTACCATGATGTACCGGTGACAAGTTATATATCACTGTACTTGAGCTGTACCATGATGTACCGGTGACAAGTTATATCTCACTGTACTTGAGCTGTACCATGATGTACTGGTGACAAGTTATATATCACTGTACTTGAGCTGTACCATGATGTACCGGTGACAAGTTATATCTCACTGTACTTGAGCTGTACCATGATGTACCGGTGACAAGTTATATATCACTGTAATTGAGCTGTACCACGATGTACCGGTGACAAGTTATATCTCACTGTACTTGAGCTGTACCATGATGTACTGGTGACAAGTTATATATCACTGTACTTGAGCTGTACCATGATGTACCGGTGACAAGTTATATCTCACTGTACTTGAGCTGTACCATGATGTACCGGTGACAAGTTATATCTCACTGTACTTGAGCTGTACCATGATGTACAGGTGACAAGTTATATCTCACTGTACTTGAGCTGTACCATGATGTACCGGTGACAAGTTATATCTCACTGTACTTGAGCTGTACCATGATGTACCGGTGACAAGTTATATTTCACTGTACTTGAGAACATTTAGATATCTCAATATTTTAGAATATTATTTTTTATAACTTACAACACCGTAGTTAATTAAACGCTACAACACTTTTTTAAGCCATTATTTTTTTATATTCTATTTTTACAAAACCCACTTTCACCTTATTTCATGTAATATGTAATCTTAGTCAGTTATAAAAAAATGGGTTAATTTTATTTTTAATTTTTAAAAAAATGAATTATTAACTGTATTGAGTTTAATTAGATACAATGGCTTTAAGTTTAATAGTTTACACAAAGGACTTAAGGACAATGACGTATACAAGCTAAACTATATAAAGATCATGAGTTGTATTGTGTCTCTTATATCTGAGATACTCTTAGTTATCATACACATTTTGTTATAATGATCCGTGCATTTTCAAATGTTTTCTTAGTTCCTCTCATTTCTTTGCAGCACACCTGACGTCATACTTAGCTGAGTTGAACGCTTGTAAAAGATTGTTAAACATTTACTCAAGTCGTTGTTTATTTCAAATAAAATAATGTAAAAAAATCTTTTTTTTTAAAAGGACAAGCTTTTATTTACATATATAAAGTGCACGAAAAAGAAGAAAATACAAATTTTCTATGAAAAAGTTGAAATCCGTGAACCTATCTACTGCACATAAAAGCATGGGGTGCCCATTACAAATCATTTCTCATTGCAACTATTCTCTTACATATCGATGTATATTTCTAATTCATGTGATAGTAGCATTTATATGATCAAATTTGTGAAACTTTTACTGTTTATTAATATTCATACAAATTTGATTTTATGTTTCGCAGCCTTGTTCACGATAGAGAGTTGTGATGACGGCCCCACGCTTTATGTGCAGTAGATAGGTTCACCGATTTAACCTGTTTTCATAGAACATTTTTATTTTCTTCTTTTTAGTGCACTTTTTATATGTAAATAAAAGCGTGTCCTTTTTAGAAAAAAATATTTTTTTACATTAATTTATTTTCTACTTTTTAGTATCAACATTTTTTAAAATTGATTTTTCTACCTTATCAATTCAATTTAATTAGTTAAACTTCATTGTCAATAACTTAAATGTGATAGCGGTAAAAAGAAAGATTATTAAAATTATAAATTACAAATTTATGCATTAAAATTAAAGGGAAAACAGTGTCCCCCAAATGAAATTTTAACCACGTTCCCCCAGGTCGGTAATCGATCACGGTAACGATTTGGCCAGCATGCCTGACGAATCATTGCTCTCTTGTAACATATAATAAAAACTCTTTACAAACCACTTCTGACATAACCACATTGAAATTAATTGTATCCCTCTATTGCGAATTGTTTATATAACTTAATGTGATAGTGTTAATTAAACAACCCGTATAGACAAAGTTTTTGACTATAAATCCCTTATATATGAGACAGAACTAAAAGTATTGATAATGTTCATCGCGCGACAAACATTTACAGATTGAAACGCGCTAATCTCCCGTGATCTTGATGTAAAACACGGGAATTTGGTAAACGAGGGCTGGAGTGAAACCAGTGAGCCGTGGAGTGAAACCAGTGAGCCGTGGAATGAAACCAGTGAGCCGTGGAGTCAAATTTAGCAGACGAATAAACATTCTAAATAGTGATAAATAAAGATACACAAAAAATTGATTAATTTAATTACGGTACATTCAATCGATCTGAAATTTTGACACAATGCATTGTCATCCAAGATATATATGTGGTAAAATTTCGAGATCTCTAAGACCATCAGAAGTGGTTTAATTTTACGTTACAAGATTTGAAGGAAGTATACAACATACAAACGTGTTACTTAAATAAAAGCGTGTAAAATCACTCGCCTTCTAACCGTGACTTTAAAAAAAAATTGGACAGATTCTATTCTCATTTTATTAATATATTAAAAGAATAGAAAAATAAACTAAAATAGTTAACTTTATATTTATTACAAAGAGATTCTTATTAATGTGTTGGTTTGATCATCATCATCATCAGCTGTCCTTTGAGTTCCTTATGGAACATACGGCCACTGTCAAAGCTCGTCACTCTACACGGTCCCTTGCCAGTCGCTTCAATTCTTCCCAGCTCTTCCCAGTTCTTCTAGGATCGTCTAACATGCTCCCATTCCATGTCCACTGGGGTCTTCCTCGCTGTTGTTTGCCATGGAGGTTCCAAACGAAGACCTGCCTAGCCCTGCTGTTATCTTTCCTAACGGTGTGTCAAGACCATCTCCACTTTCTTTCCATGATTTGTTGTTCTACTGTTCTTTGTTCACACCTCTCCCACAGTTCGGAGTTTTCGACCTTGTTGAACCATTTTATTTTCAGAATCTTTCTGATGCAACTGTTAACAAAGTTGTGGAGTCTATTTTTAAATCCCTTATATTAACTTCACGGCCGTCTCTCTCTCTCTGTCGTTCTGTCGTCATCTCTGTCTTGGGCGGGCGGAAAAACAAAAGTCAAAAATGACCCACCTCCCGTGATCTGATCGAGCTGAAACTTGGCACACGGACCCGTCTTACCTAACAATGCATCGTATCAAAATTTCATATCGCTCGAACGTACCGTAATTAAATTAATGCATTTTTAGTTTATCCTTATATAACATATGTAATTCAAATTCACTGTTTGTTATTGTTTTGTTTCCATGTGAGAGTTTGAGTTGACGCGTTGACGCGACCCATCAAAGTACCGGGCGTGCTTTTGTTTACATTTTACGTGTCACGCTGAGCTCGGTCAAGCGATCGGTGACCAGACTTTTCCCTCTCTCTCCCCCCCCCACCCCCAGGGTTATGAAGCAAAGTTGAGTTAAGACAGATTCAGTCTGTAAATATTTGTAAATACTGTTAGTTATGTCTCATATATAAGGGATTTATAGTCAAAAACTTTGTTTTTACGGGTTTGTTTTATTTGTTGTCTCTGTCGTTCGCCATGTTTTGGATCCATAAAGTAGGAACATGTTAACGTTGGTGTTAAAGATCCTTACTTTTGTTTTGACAGAGATGTATGTAGTAGATCTCCAGACCTGTTTCAGATTGGCAAAAGCCTGTCGCGCCAAATTAATTCTTCTTTCGATGTTGTCATATGTTCCCCCTGATACACTGACCACACTCCCAAGGTATACGAAATATTTACCTTGCTCCAATCTATGGATTGTTATTTTTATGAATCCATCTTGTTGGAAGTTGTTGATTTGATGATGTGCTTTATTTATTAGGTGTAAAAGTTTATTTTTGAAAATAATAACATAAATATTAAGTTTGAGGTCACGTGAACAACATTTATTTGACTAATTTATGAAATTCTAATTAAAGTTCCCTACTTTTATTTTTAAGAAACACTTAACATTATTATACTATGAACAATAAGTCAATTTTTTAAAGTAAGAAATTGTTTATTGTCAGTGGAGAATCCTATGATTTTCATTGACGTTGTATCCCTAGCTAAGGGATCGAGATCAAGTGGCGTGCCACTAGGATAAAATATTTCTCAAGGCCTACATCCCAAAGTAATGACTGTTAACATGTTTATTGGCTTATCTATTAAAGTAAATATTTAAATTTTACAGATTTAATTAAAAATGAAATGAATAGCATGTTAAAATTTGTTTCGGTCCTAAATGATATATTTCTATAAAATTATTATCAACTTCATGCAAGAAAACATTTAAGTAACACAAATTATTAGGTCTAAATCTCACAAAAATGTACATTATAGTTTAATACATTAAACACATTAAAAATGCTATTATCA
Organism: Ampullaceana balthica; assembly: GCA_944989445.1. Lineage (NCBI taxonomy): Eukaryota > Metazoa > Mollusca > Gastropoda > Lymnaeidae > Ampullaceana > Ampullaceana balthica. The sequence goes on from CALYLW010002478.1 coordinate 31,963, forward strand.
ATACTATTATCTGTTTTTCAAAATGAATATATAATATTTAATACGTCAGCACTGGTGCCTTGTAGTGCGACACTGACAGGAAGAAAATACAAAATACACAAACAAATTGTGCAATGAAAACAATAAATTTGAGTTTTATTTTTTATTGCAGTCCCATTCTATGTGACAGGAAGAACAGTTATGTTGCACATCCTATTTGATATCGCAATGTATTTTAATGGAAAATACTATCACTATCCTATAGAAATACGAAATATGTCTGCGATTCTATAAAGTTGAAACTTATGTGCATTTTATAGTAATATTTTAATAACAAGAATTTAACAAAACACACACTCATATTTGAATTAGATATGGAAACTAAAATTGCCTAAATCAAAAATAAAAATGTTAATAAATATAATATACTTATATACACATATAGATAAATCAATATACATATAATATATGCTTGTTTGAAACCCAAATATAAAATGTTTGCAATTTCAAAAAAAAATGTATGCCTTAATAAACTGTTGCAATTGACTATACTGAGAAATTAAGAATAAGTCTAAATTATTTTCAGGAATCTATATATTTATATTTGTTTACAATGAACTCGATCTATAAAAATAGAGAAAACAATACGAAAAACTGTTAAAAACAAATGGTTTATAGAAGAAAAAAAATTGAGTTGAACGCTATTTAACAAACGCCAACCTTTTAATGATATTTTTAAAATGTAAAAAATGCAATTTATGTGCTTTGCCTTATCTAAAAAAACACATATGATCTAAATATATATATTACAAGTTAATTAGATGAGATTTTAAGAAATGTTTTAGCTTGGTCTCGTGCATTTGTTTGAGGAGTAGAAATAACTTAGTGTTAATACTAATCATAAAAGTATCATTACGTCATTAGTAATGGAAGCAACAAAGGCAAGGTTAATTAAATGAATTTTATATCTTATAGCAAGTTACACATTTTATTACATGTTTTAATTTAGAAAAAAATGAACTAAAGACTTAAATACCTTTTAATCTAAATCAGAACATATCGGGGTAAGAGAATCCAATGCTATTCCCTGCCACTCGGCTACATATATGTCCTAGTTATTGCCTGCCACTTTAAATATTTTTATAACTATCAATATGTTTGTAGATGGGCAGATTAAGGTTGACATTAAATATAATAATTAGATTGTCTAAACACACATAACATTTGTTTTTTTGCCTCATTTAAGGTCGAGATCTATAACCAAATAACTGGATTTATCTTTCGATTTCTTCTAGCCTTGTCTTACAATAGATAATACAGAGTTCTAAATTAAAAAAAAACACCTCATTTTTATTACAAAACATGTTTTTAAACAATATTTGTTACATAATTAAATGTTTATTTTACTGAAAGTATATTATGCTAGGTAATAGAGCCTCAAAAGTAAATTAACATTAACAATTGTTGACTTGTTGTGATGAAAGCAATAGAGGCAGTGACCACATTCTACTATTTACTATACTGACATTTCAATATTTACTTATATTTATTTATAGTATGCATTGTTCGCAGCAAAACGTTTATGATAATAAGATAAACTCTGAATTCAATAAAGAAAATTATGAAGAATAACAATAAAAAATCATTAGAAATTTAAACATCATTAATTGGTCCATGCTACACACAACTATTTAAAGTTTAATTTTTAATACAACCAACAACAACTCATTCACATTGGTTTCTTATATACGCCCATCTATAGACTACGTGAAAATATTTTAAGACAACAAGCTTATATAAATCCTAAGCTACGAAAACAAGAGTGTAAATGTCACTTATTTCAAAGACTTCGAACACAATAAATCCAGATAAAAGGAAACAATTTAGAGGAAATATCACAAACATAAATAGCTCAATACACCTTTCCTTATAACAAAATATATACGTATATCATTAAACAAAACAAGAAAGACAACAATGTTTATGATTACAACATTAAATACTAAAATATAAAATACATGAAGACAAGACAGATAAACGACAGAAATGGAACAACACAAAATAAGACACCCGAGATGTAAGAAACATTTTTTTTAAATGCTGCACGTGACGTTTTGCTAAAGAACAAACCTAATCAGATTTACTTAAAAGTACACAAGTAACACTAGAAATACAAACACTTCCAATATATATACACACATCTAAAAAGTCTAACAAAATGACATGTACACTTTATTTTCAAAAGCATCATGTTTAATACTTCTATTTCGTTGAGGAAAAGCTAACAACAAGACACAATAATATCTTAACTCAAACTTCTTACAAAAAAGACACAGACAGAAGACAGTATGAAAATACCAGACAATATTTTAACTTAACACCGATGATAAATTCTCTGTAAAAGGTTAGCTAATAAAAACTCATTAAATCATACATGGCAGTTAAACAGTAGTTTCAATTAAAAGGAAATCACTTATTACAAGCATTGTAAAGTATACACATAAGGTATATACTCAAAAACGTCTATTATTACAAGACTTTGAACAAATATGACAACATAATGAAACAATCGATTATTGGAGTAAATTAGTTCGAATTGCTAACAGTCACTCCGTTTGAAATCTATAATATAACAACAAATATTAAAATTAAATTATTAGTTTTAAAAGTATATTCTTTTATTCCAGAATTCCCAAATTTAAATTATTAACAAACAAACAAACACATTAAGATAGTTTTAAAAACCGAAAAATTTTATAGGAGCAAATAAAAACAATCATAATGGCATGTGTGTGTGAAATGCGATTTTTTTCTCCTTAAGTGAAAAATTATAGTGATGTGTATATTGGACTAAGGATGGACTAGATGTCATTCAAGGTTGGTTAGAAACTTAAAGTGTTTTAATTTATGTGAGTTATTTTCAAACTTTTCAAACTATCAGCACAGACTACACATAAACACGAGTACATTAAGTAAATACAAAACTATCAGGCACATACTAACACATAAACACGGGATACATTAAGTAAAGGCAAAACAATTAAAAGAAGCAAAATTAGGTTTTAAAAACACAAAATCATAACACTTAATTTAATTATAAAAATACGTTTAAAATCTTCAGATTTTCTTCCCAAAAAGTCATAACATAGAATCTCCACCCTTCCTCAAAACCAAAAATTATGTTTCAGTAATTTGTTAAATTTGTTTCAGCCGCTTGATAGAAACGTTCCTTGAATTTTGTTGGAAGCACAGCTTAAAGCAAACTTTGACGAAATATTTAGTCACTTCAAACAATTTTTGTATTTTGCACAACCTTGCTGATTTTCTTATATTATATTGTTTCCACGTCCATGTGATCCACATTACATGCTGTAAACAGATTTGCTATAAGATGTCTAGTCAACAGTCTAAATGTTTTTCAAACAGTTATTTTTTTAATGTGTATGTACTTCATTCTCATTTTATTAAGATATTAAAAGAATAGAAAAAATAGTTTACAGAAAGATGCTAATTACGGAATTACGCTTTAATGTAATATTTTCTCAGGGAAAATTTAAATTATTATTTATGAACAATGATGTCAGCCTTTGAAATGAAATAAAGGCTTATCGATGCAGGACCTTAATACTTTTTTCATTGACATTGTTTCCCTAATTATAGGGACCGAGTTCAAGTGGCGTGCCACTAGGATACAATAGAAGAAGGACTCATAAGATCGACGCGCTGCTTAAAGGTGTAGATAGGCATATATGTTAAAGTAAATATATAAATTTAATAGTTTTATTAAAAGTCAAATCAGCAGATAATAATTATTAAACAGTCTTTCTTTCCTCAAATGTTAGATTCCAATAAACTATCATAATAAGCTAGCACACATTATTATTACTAAATCTCAAGATGCTATCATTAATCTTTTGATCTAAGTTTTCAAGTAAAAGATAATATGAAACGAGCAACCAAGCCCCTTCCAAGGACGTTCCGCCACCGTTCGCTGGCATGTTGTAACTCCCATTCAACAGCCGTCTCGACCGGCATACATGTGCATCACGTCAAAAATACCATTCATTATAGTTAAAATAAATAACTCGTAAAAACAGAGATTTTGACTATAAATCCCAACGCGCATAACTCAAAATAAAGTCTTGGAAGAAATACTGCACCAAAAATATCTCGTTTTGAACGTCCGCGTAAACTTGATATGATTGGCTGTAGGAGTCATGTGTGTTTGAGAGACCAATCGCTATAGATGACCGGACAGAACTTAGCCTTTTATTATATAGGAAACAACAGCTCTGGTGATTTTTGGTGCGATGTTAACTAGAAGAAACAATTTTGTTGAACGTCTTATATGACAAGCACTAAAAAAAAGCACTTTTTCGTGCTCCAAAGGTTGTCTAGACCGTGCATCAATAAAATTGTAAGGAAATTTAAGTTCAAATGTATCAGTATAGTTATGTTTTAATAAAAATAATTTAACAAAAACATACATAGAAACACACAGACATATTTTAATCAGTTATACTAAATCTGGATCATGATGAAAATATGTGTCAATATTTGTCAAAATTATAAAAAAAAAGTAAATGGGGGAAAAAAGCTTTAAAAGTAAGAAAAAGTGGGGTCCCTAGAACCCGAAGAAGTGAAATAAGAAGTTTTGTTCCCATTTAAAGTAATGTGGGGTGAGACTGCAATCAGGCTTTTAAATAGGTAAATGTATAATATAAAAACAGGGTATTAGTAGGCCTGACAGGACGTAACACAACAGCGAACGTTTCGGCAAAGAGCCTTCCTCAACGGACAAATAGTACACAAATGAAACGAATAAAACAAAATAATAATTTTAAAAAAAACACTTAGCTGCGGTAAAATCCAAGTAGTCCAGTAGAGATGCTTGACTACTTGGATTTTTGTGAACGTACCGTACAACTTTTGTGTGAACGTACTGTACAACTTTTGTGTGAAGTACTGTGCATCTTTTTCTTCAGATAACGCATAAAAAGGACAGTAACTTGTTTAAATATATTCAGAGTTAGCTGACTTATAGAGTCATAAAGTGTTATTGACATTGTTTCCATTTTATTATATTAGCATCGATGTCTAGTAGCGTGCCACCTAGACTCAATTAAGATAAAAGAGTGACATAAATAAGAAAAGAGAGAGATATTTTTCATTGTATATATTAATTAAATGGTTTCTGCTAGTTTAATCTAAAAATATATTAAAATTATATATTTTTCCTTTGTATTTAATATTGCTAAAATTCAGATTAATTTTAAATTTAAAAAAAAATATGAAACACTTATTTATAATTGAATGTCTCATCGAATCGAAAATTTCATATTTATGGGAATTAAAAATAAATATTATCAATTTATAAAAATTGCAATCAAAGTTTTTTAAAAATAAAAGTTAATATTTGATATATCAAAATTGCTGCTCTGTTGTGTGTCACTGACGGGAAATACAATTGTATGCACGTCCATTAATATAAAGTACTTTAATAAAAAGCGATCTTTTTCTAATGAAATGTTTATTGCGCACTCAAGGCCAAGTACTAATTAATTGAGTTAAATAAAGTACTTTACAACCTCCCAATGTCCTCTAATACTTCAAGTACTAATTAATTGAGTTAAATAAAGTACTTACAACCTCCCAATGTCCTCTAATACTTCAAGTACTAATTAATTGAGTTAAATAAAGTACTTACAACCTCCCAATGTCCTCTAATACTTCAAGTACTAATTAATTGAGTTAAATAAAGTACTTACAACCTCCCAATGTCTTCTAATACTTCAAGTACTAATTAATTGAGTTAAATAAAGTACTTACAACCTCCCAATGTCCTCTAATACTTCAAGTACTAATTAATTGAGTTAAATAAAGTACTTACAACCTCCCAATGTCCTCTAATACTCTAAGTACTAATTAATTGAGTTAAATAAAGTACTTACAACCTCCCAATGTCCTCTAATACTTCAAGTACTAATTAATTGAGTTAAATAAAGTACTTACAACCTCCCAATGTCCTCTAATACTTCAAGTACTAATTAATTGAGTTAAATAAAGTACTTACAACCTCCCAATGTCCTCTAATACTTCAAGTACTAATTAATTGAGTTAAATAAAGTACTTACAACCTCCCAATGTCCTCTAATACTTCAAGTACTAATTAATTGAGTTAAATAAAGTACTTACAACCTCCCAATGTCCTCTAATACTTTAAGCTCAGAAGGAATCCCTTCTATATCCGTGTTCCTAAGTTCTTACCTTAATTATGCCTTATAAAATATTTCCATGTTAGTCACATCCTATACTTGGAGATAACGGTTTCAATAAATAAAAAATCAAATGTGAAAACAACGTAGTTTTTAATGTGTTCTTAGCCATTACTATAACAAGCGTTCAAGGAAAGTCATTTAAAATAACTATTTTTTTTAAAAATAAAATTTTTAATCTAAGTGCATTTTTGTTCGGTAATTTCAATGTTAGGATTTATGTTAAAAGAAAACTTGTCTTTGGACACATAGGTGGTGTAACGCTTATAATCACATAATTCTGCTATAAAGTAGGATACAAAGAAACTTAGGCTCTTTGATGTATTTTAACATGTATTATCTAGATCTGTATAATTTTACAAGTTTCTCCAGATGAGAGTTTAAGAAATGTTTAAGCTTGGTCTTGTGCAATTGTATGAAGAATCGAAATAGCTCAGTGTTTAAACAAATCATCAAATTATCATTACGTAATTTAGTAAATGTGATCAACAAAGGCAAGGTTAACAAATTATTTTTCTGTCTTATATCAAGTTACTAATTTATAAAGTATTTAAATTGGAAGGAAAATTCACTAAACACATGAATTCCTTTTAATCTAACTCAGAATACACCAATCTTAAGAGAATCCTAGCTTTTGATTTACACATTATCCCTCGTTAAAGGGAACGAAGTAAAGTGGCGTGCCACTATAATAAATTGTAGATGGACATCACGCGATACTGGGACATGTGCAACAGTTAGACAACAACATATATGACAATAAAAGTCTAAATAATATGGTTTACATAATTTCAAAGAAAATATGACTTTAAAACTTATATTTTTTCTCGAAATGAATATATTTATATATATAATTGAAGTTAAAAATATAACATTTAAGTAATACAAATCAATAATATCATGTCTCATATACTTGTAAATTACAATTTAATAGCAGCTTAATAGCAGTCATCACTATCTACTTATTTATTTTTGTATTTAATTTGTCTCACGTACATTGTAACATTAAATAGATTACCACCGGTGCTTTTTAGTGCGCCACTGTCAGTAAATACAATTTAAATGCACGTCAAATATGAAAATACGAAGTCATTTTAAATAAATATATTTCTCTGTACTTTTGAAACTAAAAGCAGTTTGTATTAGTATATTTTTCGATTTTAATAAGAATAACTACTTTATACGCCAAGTTTTAATTAATCAAATACTACCGTTTTCTGTATTGTCCAAGTGAAACTCCGCAAGAACTGGATACTTCTAATTAGAGGTCAAATGTCAATGAAACATTTTGATTCTTCCTATACCCGTTATATATTAAGTCCAATAACAAGAAGTTTTGATGAAGGAGTCGATGTTAACTCTATCAAGTGCACACCATCCGAAAAAAAAGTAGTGCTAACATGTCAAGATATATATAATTTAAAACAATGCACCCAATATGTGTTTTTATCCTTACGTTTAAATGTACTTTTAATGAATTTCTTATTTTCTCTGTAAATTAAACACTTAAAACAAAATGTCACAGTACAATCCTAAATATCTAAAGATATGAATCATTTAAGACAACATACCAACACATAGAAGTTAAAAACATGTCTGGATATAAGATATATAAGACAACAAACGAAACACTTTATTGAAATATAATAGTGGCCATTTACTATTTAAAATTAAACATTTATTTATTGAAACAAACATTCTTTAAATTGACAAAACATAAAATATACCCAGATCACTGGTAAAATTATTAAGTCGTATATTGAATAACATTATAAGAGATTTAATTGTCGTATCTTTAAGACAAATATAATATATAAATATTGCATTGTCATCATGAAGTCTCGTGAAATAAGGACATTGATGTAGTCCTGTAATTAAGAAATAAGGACATTGATGTAGTCCTGTAATCAGAAATAAGGACATTGATGTAGTCCTGTAATCAAGAAATAAGGACATTGATGTAGTCCTGTAATCAAGAAATAAGGACATTGATGTAGTCCTGTAATCAAGAAATAAGGACATTGATGTAGTCCTGTAATCAAGAAATAAGGACATTGATGTAGTCCTGTAATCAAGAAATAAGGACATTGATGTAGTCCTGTAATCAAGAAATAAGGACATTGATGTAGTCATGTAATCAAGAAATAAGGACATTGATGTAGTCCTGTAATCAAGAAATAAGGACATTGATGTAGTCCTGTAATCAAGAAATAAGGACATTGATGTAGTCCTGTAATCAAGAAATAAGGACATTGATGTAGTCCTGTAATCAAGAAATAAGGACATTGATGTAGTCCTGTAATCAAGAAATAAGGACATTGATGTAGTCCTGTAATCAAGAAATAAGGACATTGATGTAGTCCTGTAATCAAGAAATAAGGACATTGATGTAGTCATGTAATCAAGAAATAAGGACATTGATGTAGTCCTGTAATCAAGAAATAAGGACATTGATGTAGTCCTGTAATCAAGAAATAAGGACATTGATGTAGTCCTGTAATCAAGAAATAAGGACATTGATGTAGTCCTGTAATCAAGAAATAAGGACATTGATGTAGTCCTGTAATCAAGAAATAAGGACATTGATGTAGTCCTGTAATCAAGAAATAAGGACATTGATGTAGTCCTGTAATCAAGAAATAAGGACATTGATGTAGTCCTGTAATCAAGAAATAAGGACATTGATGTAGTCCTGTAATCAAGAAATAAGGACATTGATGTAGTCCTGTAATCAAGAAATAAGGACATTGATGTAGTCCTGTAATCAAGAAATAAGGACATTGATGTAGTCCTGTAATCAAGAAATAAGGACATTGATGTAGTCCTGTAATCAAGAAATAAGGACATTGATGTAGTCCTGTAATCAAGAAATAAGGACATTGATGTAGTCCTGTAATCAAGAAATAAGGACATTGATGTAGTCCTGTAATCAAGAAATAAGGACATTGATGTAGTCCTGTAATCAAGAAATAAGGACATTGATGTAGTCCTGTAATCAAGAAATAAGGACATTGATGTAGTCCTGTAATCAAGAAATAAGGACATTGATGTAGTCCTGTAATCAAGAAATAAGGACATTGATGTAGTCCTGTAATCAAGAAATAAGGACATTGATGTAGTCCTGTAATCAAGAAATAAGGACATTGATGTAGTCCTGTAATCAAGAAATAAGGACATTGATGTAGTCCTGTAATCAAGAAATAAGGACATTGATGTAGTCCTGTAATCAAGAAATAAGGACATTGATGTAGTCCTGTAATCAAGAAATAAGGACATTGATGTAGTCCTGTAATCAAGAAATAAGGACATTGATGTAGTCCTGTAATCAAGAAATAAGGACATTGATGTAGTCCTGTAATCAAGAAATAAGGACATTGATGTAGTCCTGTAATCAAGAAATAAGGACATTGATGTAGTCCTGTAATCAAGAAATAAGGACATTGATGTAGTCCTGTAATCAAGAAATAAGGACATTGATGTAGTCCTGTAATCAAGAAATAAGGACATTGATGTAGTCCTGTAATCAAGAAATAAGGACATTGATGTAGTCCTGTAATCAAGAAATAAGGACATTGATGTAGTCCTGTAATCAAGAAATAAGGACATTGATGTAGTCCTGTAATCAAGAAATAAGGACATTGATGTAGTCCTGTAATCAAGAAATAAGGACATTGATGTAGTCCTGTAATCAAGAAATAAGGACATTGATGTAGTCCTGTAATCAAGAAATAAGGACATTGATGTAGTCCTGTAATCAAGAAATAAGGACATTGATGTAGTCCTGTAATCAAGAAATAAGGACATTGATGTAGTCCTGTAATCAAGAAATAAGGACATTGATGTAGTCCTGTAATCAAGAAATAAGGACATTGATGTAGTCCTGTAATCAAGAAATAAGGACATTGATGTAGTCCTGTAATCAAGAAATAAGGACATTGATGTAGTCCTGTAATCAAGAAATAAGGACATTGATGTAGTCCTGTAATCAAGAAATAAGGACATTGATGTAGTCCTGTAATCAAGAAATAAGGACATTGATGTAGTCCTGTAATCAAGAAATAAGGACATTGATGTAGTCCTGTAATCAAGAAATAAGGACATTGATGTAGTCCTGTAATCAAGAAATAAGGACATTGATGTAGTCATGTAATCAAGAAATAAGGACATTGATGTAGTCCTGTAATCAAGAAATAAGGACATTGATGTAGTCCTGTAATCAAGAAATAAGGACATTGATGTAGTCCTGCAATCAATAAATAAGGACATTGATGTAGTCATGTAATCAAGAAATAAGGACATTGATGTAGTCCTGTAATTAAGAAATAAGGATATTTTATATAAGTAAAAATAGTAATAAATAAAGATCAGGAGTTTCTATATCCGCCTCTTATAACTGAGCTACACTTAGATATCATACCCATTTTTAAAATGATCCGTGTATTTTCTATTGTTTTCTTAGTTCATTTCATTTCTTAACTACGCAACCATATTTCCACGTAAGCTTCGCAGTACACCTAACGTCATACTTAGCTGAGTTGAAAGTTTTCAAAGGATCGTAACACATTTACTCACATAAATAAACTCCATTCGTTGTTTATTCCACATATCACACAGCATAAATCGTGACATGTGTGTTAAAATGTCTGCATTCTCCACTCTACTTGTTATTAACACAGTTATAAAATGTCTACATTCTACACTCTACTCGTTATTAACACAGTTGCTATAAAATGTCTGCATTCTCCACTCTACTTGTTATTAACACAGTTGTATCTAGTGACGTGGCGAATATAAGCACGGCTAATCCTATTGATTAGTTAATATGTTAAGTTTACTTTTTTTTTAAAGGTATATCACTTCGTTTGCATTTTGTATTCATTGTAAAAAGTTGAGTTGGAGAAACCTAGCCATTCATTGATATTGTATCCCTAATTAAAGGGATCGAAGTTAAGTGGATTACCACTTAGATAATTTATTAAATTTCATATGCGTAAATCCTTGGCCGTGCAAATATAATATTTATTATACATACATCTAACACTTTATGTATTAATTTGATACTTTCCATAATTGTTTATATAATATACAATCATAAAAACTATATTTCATTGGAATTTATTTTTTTAAGTATATGTTTAACTCACTGATATTTAAATAATTTAAGTAACACAAGTTATTAATACTAGGTCTAACACAATAGTAAATTACATTTATTAAGAGGGCTTTAATAAAAAAGTAATTATTCGTTTATCAACCTACGCATTCTCCTGAATAAGGCGTAATTATAAATATGTAAGTACCGGTGCTTTGTGGTGCAGTGCTGAAACAATTTTATTGCAGACCAAATATTATAATAAAACATCTTTTAACTTTAGAGTTTTTCTGTTCTTTACATATCAAAAGTATGCTTTAATTTTAAGATGTATTTGTATTGATTATATTTATTTGGATCATGACTACAGAGCAATGTATCTTTTTTAGTTTACAAATACTTCTTATTTATCTACCTACCTACCTACATACCTACCTACCTACCTACCTACCTACCTGCCTACCTAACTTCCTGCATACCTACCTGCCTACCTACCTACCTACCTACCTACCTACCTACCTACCTACCTACCTACCTGCCTACCTACCTACCTAAATACCTACCTACCTGCATACCTACCTACCTACATACCTACCAACCTACCTACCTACCTACCTACATACCTATATTTCTAATCTATCTATATATCGTTGCAGGGATACAGCGCTAGAAAAATTATCAATTTATTATTATTTCTTATTTATTTCATTACATACTAGCCCTGTATTATAAATCCCAGTTGATCACGTTGCCTAATGGCATCCCGTTCTTTGTCTAGAAATGTTCCCCACATTGAATCCATTCTCTATTTGCATAACATACACCAGGATGATTCCGTTGCAAACGGGATTCCATTCGTTATGTTATCCCTGTCCCTAGTATGATTCCATACTTCGTTGGGATTATATTTTGGGCTCTATCCTTCACCTCCAATATTTGCATTTAAATTATTTGAGTATTATTTAAGTATTAGTATTATTTGCACATCGATACAGTTCAAAGTAAAGTTTTAAAATACAAAATTTAAATTTTGAACAGTATATTCAAAACTGACAAGAATAACACCATTAGTTAAATCCTTAAACTTTGAAACACTAGAGCATAGAGCAATGTGGTAATACTATATAAGGCAATTAAATCTGACCTGGAAATACAACACAGACATCACCTAATACAATCATCTGATAGAAATAGGGATACAAACTTTTCTTAGTTTATATTTAAGAACAAACTATGAAAAAACCCGTTTTCTAATCCGGAATTCGGAGGTTATTTAGGTTGGGCTTTTTCCATCTCTCTTGCAATAAATATTTCCATACTAAAACAAGTGTGCTACTCCAAATTTCTTATATATCACCTTTTTTAGAGAAAATAATGCCGTATAAAAAATTAATGAGAGTAGGTCGAGACTTAACGTAACCAAAATGATTAAATAGTGAGTGACATTTGTACGAAAACTGAATATAGTTTGGTTTGTAGTGCTTTTATATTGTGAGTAGCTTTTTTTTTGGAATATAAAATAAACATATTAGTAAATATTTATAAAATATAATTTAAGATTCAAATTTATAATATTTAACGGATGAGAAAGACACAATTTTAAATAAAATACATGTTTTAATTTTTTTTTAATTCCTTATATTAACGTCACTGTCTTGTCTGTGGTAATTTCTTGGTCCCGTCCGTGGGAAAACAAAAGTAAATAAAATAGTAAAATAAATATTTTTTTAAAAAAAGGACACGCTTTTATTTACATATAGAAAGTGCGCTGAAAAGAAGAAAATAAAAAACTTTCTATGATAACAGGGGAAATCCGTGAACCTATCAACAGCACATAAAAGCGTGGGGCGCTCATCACAACTCTCTATCATGTACAAGGCTCCGAAACATAAACACAAATTTTTTTGAATATTAATGAACATTAAAAGTTTCAAAACTTTGTTCATTTACATGCTACTATCATATTAATGAGACATATTTATCTATATGCAAAAGAATAGTTGCAAAGAGAAATGAGTTGTGATGCACGCCCCACAACAGTCCTTTGTTATTAACATGTGTAAAAATTACATTTTATTTTTTAAATGTTTTGGTACTGTTGTGTTAATAATGTATGGACAAATGGGCGAATAAACTGATAAGTCATAATCATCAATGAAGCTTAAACGGCTTCAAATCACAGATGTGCTTGATGTGGATCACATTACATTCACATAATTTATTTTTAACGCACTGTTCTGTATACTTGGTGCGCTCATAATTGGTGTGCACTATTCAATTTTGAAAGTTAACGTCCGGCTAACTCCTCAGCAATATTTGTTAATACTTCGAACTTCAAATTTCTTTGCTGCAGTATCACTTTATGCTGTGTGTAATTCACTATGTATTTAAATTATCATGATTATATCATTATTATTCATGCAAACGTATATAACGCGAAGCCTGAGCTTGGAGGTTTTCTCATAACACATATATTCGTATATATAATCAAAATATATACTCTGCTATGTCCGTTCGTAACGCTAGCTTTTAGAAAGCACACCGCTAAAAAATAAACAGCTTTGAAAAAAATACTGAAAAAAATAAACAAAATAACACTATTTTCAAACATTCGCATAAAATTGTTCAATATGGAAAAGAGATTTAATTTTTCTCTCTTGGTCTCTACATTTTCTGATTATTTACTATGCGGCTTTCGGGCAAAAGTGACAATTACAAAAACTGAAATATATCCATTTTTAAAAATTCCTTCATTTTTGACGGGTAATACACTAGTTTAAATCAGAAAAAGACTTTGCAAGTTTTGCAAAAGGACTCCTCATTTATCTTTGTGTTGTATTTTTAAGTTAGAATTAATTGCCTATGTATTGTTAAAGGACTCCTCATTTATCATTGTGTTGTATTTCCAAGTTAGAATTATTTGCCTTCGTTTTGTTAAAATTTTAGCAAAAATCATAAATCTCACTGTAAGTTCGTACATCTTCATTACGTCATCTTAATTATGATTTACACTCTTCAAATCAAAGGCGACACTGTTACTAAAATAATATTTGACTTCTTTTCGGAGTCATGTAAGTACCTCGACTTAAACGATTTCGCAAAATAATTAATCGCGACTTAACG